>UXSR01005245.1:104771-170461 GCA_900604375.1 Mesocestoides corti
TCTTTCTACAAGATATTACTGTTCACAAATACTGGGGACATTCCCACACCTATCCAAACGCGCCCACAATCTTTACATCACGCTTGTTTCTGATGCATGGAAAATTTTGTATCAGCAAATCATAGAGAGGGTGTGTTTCTATCTTCTGACTTAAGGCACTCCTACGGTGATGCATTCTTGGTACCCGAGTAATTCCGGCACACCATACACTGGGCTATGCCGAATCTTCTATACATAAAATGAACGAA
Organism: Mesocestoides corti; assembly: GCA_900604375.1. Taxonomy (NCBI): domain Eukaryota; kingdom Metazoa; phylum Platyhelminthes; class Cestoda; order Cyclophyllidea; family Mesocestoididae; genus Mesocestoides; species Mesocestoides corti. Next base: position 105,020 of record UXSR01005245.1, read on the forward strand.
GTGATTTTACGAGGTATGACAGTGCAAACCAATATGTGTATTTGCAGGGATCAGAAGACGAATTGGAAAGGCGAAACGCTTTGATGTTCTGCCAGCGTTCTCATTTCCGCAGCAAAAAGAAAGAGTTGCTGACGTGTCATCGTTAATGCTTTTTTAATCGAAAAAAAAAATAATTTATGTACCTTTGGTACTTACCACGGTACAGTATCTAAGGAAAGTCACACGCAATGATTATGTCCATTTCGGTGTGTCGTATTACAAGCCGCATGACCAATTTTGTAACAGCAAATGATGGAGGAGGTGTGCATCTATCGTCTGCCTTAAAGCACTACTATGGTGATCCATCCTGGGTACCCGAGTAATTGCGGCAAGCAATACACGAGGTTAAGCCTAATCTTCTATACACATGACGAAACCTTTGGCCTATCCAGGTAACTGGGTGTGGTATACAAAGCATGACAGGGCAAATCAGTATATGATAACGGAAGTAGAAAGATCCACGTTGCAAGTTATTTTGCCAACATTCTCATCTCTCAGTCAAACAAAAAATAGTTGCGGCCACGTTAACACTTATGCTTTTATTAATTAGAAAAAAATGTTATGTACCTGTAAAAATTACAACGATGCAGCATATAAGAGACGTTTTGGTGGACAGACAGCCACATCGCGTGAGTGATGCATGTATGATGGTCCGAATATTCCGAATACCAATGACTTAATCCCTTTTGTTATTGGTTTCTGTCAGCATTCTCATACACACATGAAGCCACTTTGCCGTTTTGACACCAGTAAACCAGTCGTGTCTGCTGTCGCCTATTTTCCCCTTTTCTCGGGTTGTCACGAGCTATTAACTAGGTAGATGTAAGATAGCGCTTACAAAATAGCCACTACAAAAATATTAACATCCGTGTTCGGTCCTTAATTCTGTATGTTTAAATTAACCTTACCTTCAGAAATTTATACAACTTAATTACCTCATAGGTGCATTTATATTAATATCAACATTAGAATTAATCCAGGGATGCAATTGCTGCTACTTCGTGTATTTAAGTACAAATATGTGTGTTATTAAACATACCATTAAACAGGACCTCTGCGACTGCTCTTCCATGACACCTACGTATGCAGTTTTCGGTGCTGTTGTTGCAGCTGCCTAAATTTCACGCGTTTGCTTTTAATGCTCTGATTAAAGACTTGCCGTACTTCTCTTCGCAGTACCAATATACAGTAATGATTGTTTTATAAACATGATATTTAAAATAAAACCCAAGTCGTTGAGCACTTATTTAATTGTACACTAAAACACAAATCGATGATACCGTACACAATATTGTGAGTACAGCGCGAAATGGTGTAAATTCACAAACATACAAAGCCAAAATCTGACTCGTGATTACAATTATAACTTACTTATTATTTTGCACAGCAAGCCTACGTTCAATAGGAGTAAACTACCTAACGTATTTACCACAGAATTTGCAACTACCACAAAGGTATTTTTCGATTTATGTAAAATGCGAAAACACAGAAGCAAAATATTCAACGAGTTAAGTAAAGGTTGTGACTAGGCACCTTAGCGCGAAAAAGGTGTGGTTGCCATATTAACAGGTATTGTGGATGATGTCACACCCAATCAAATGCCCATACTTAAAAGATGTGGCAAAAATAATTTTTTTATTAGCCAATAAACACTCACTCGCATGCAGATACGAAATTATTACTGCCCGATTTTGCTGTCCTCAGTTACATATTTATGCTACTAAGTTTCTGGCATTTACTAATTGGGAGTTATAGTAGCTGTTGGCATATACAGCTGCATGTAGGCCAAAGATGAATGCGAAACGTGAAATGGACATGCCCATGGCAACGCGCATTTGCGCTGTCAGCAGAGGCAATATTGCATGACACCTAAGTAACTTGGTTAAAGGTGAGATATTGTCCTGACGCATTGCTGCAATCTTCCAGTCTGATTATCTGTGTGCTGGATTTCATTTCATTTCACTGGTGCTAGTCAAAATCCTATGACGGGATGCAAAATCGACTGTTCGCATATGACAGCCAGACAAAATTGGGATATAACATGCACATGGACATGCAAACGCGTCTCAAACTTGGGAGCAGTGGGGCTAAAGGGACAAGATATTAATGTATGGTGCTACGTTGCTTTATTCTTGCATGTCACGTTGACATGCTTGAGTTAATAGCCGGCACGTTTATTTATGCCGATATTTTCAAAGTATGTCAACTTTGTACTTAAATTGATTCAATTATTTTCAAACAACATTCTCCAGTATTGTCGGCTGTGAGCCTCTTCCCGGGTTGTTACGGGCTGTTAACTAAAGGGTTGTAAGGTAGTGATAAATTTAGCCATTACAAAGTCACACTCAAAGATTTTTTTTCATTTTCGTGCGTCAATTAATTGCAGTAGAGTTACAAGTGCATTAATCTGATTAATCCACAGGTAACCACTTTTTCATGTTTATTTTAATTCAAAATTTAAGTACGCACACACACACTTTAGGCATTTGTGTACCATTAGAAAATGTTAGGAGAAAAAGGCTTTACCATCGCATTGATTCACGAATTCAATGTCAAAATATTACAGCACCACGTCATTGGAAACATCTTTGACTGGGGAATAGCTTTATGATTAACTTCTTAAAATTGGTGATTTAGAGAGACAGACATGAATATTTCGTGACAAATATCAGAAGGTTGTGCATGTGGTTAAGTCAGAAACATCGTCTTGTGCAGACAAATTCTGCTGACTTCAGCACTGAGGCGTTATTTCGTGATTGGTGCGCTCAGTTATTAGCTAAGCATCAAGGAGAAATATGCACGTTTGAAATGTGATCGTAGGCTAAACATGTGTGCGTAAAATTAATAGACTGTCAATCCGCCAATAAGGCCTAATGGGAGTTCAGTAGTTAAAGGCATGAATGCTTGCAAAAATTATTAGCTTTTATCGGTACAATTCTTATATGGACATCAATCGTTTGTTGTGAGTTAACGATAGCGGATACCGTAGCGGCTAATTTAGCGTCCCCTGAGGTAAATGTGATTGAAGGCTGTAAAATATCGATTAGAGTGCCTGGAGGTTTTTTATCCGTTACACTACTTTCTGAAAAGTTTGAATGCATTTAGGCATTCATTATAGGACTGCTTACTTTCGCACAACCCCGCCACAAAGTTTTCAGTTAAGAGATCTACATACTTTACATCCAACTAGTGCCGACGTGGTTCACCCAATGTAGGTGTTAAATAAAAAAAATAATTAATTACAATCAAATTGAATTGTTGCTTCTTCTCCCTTAGAAACATATTTCTGTAGTCTCATGAAACACAATGTCGAAAAAATGCGGTTCAAAAAAAACTGCATTGATGTTTGGATATGAAATATTGCCTACCTGCTTGCAATCATAGTAACTACCCTTACACTTATTTTTGCAGCATTCGTAAATATTGCCATTAACTTTGTCCAACACATCAGCATATTGGGCCTATTCACGGCCATCAGTTTTCTAAAATTCCGGAATGTCGGATTTCCTGGCAGGCTACTTAAATTTAGTCTGCCCCTTCTTTTAGTTTGATCACGTAGGTTAAGAAAAGATAAAAAAACATATGTTAGCTTAATTGGTATTGTGTTATGGGGTTAACAAACTGAACCCTGATATCTAAATGCATTTAATCAATTTTTATGCAGTTCGGCGTCAGTTATGCTGACATCAAAACGATTTGCATGCGATTCAAATGTAGATCGAATTTTACGGAATAAATGTTGCATTGTGGACTACAAAGATAAATGCAGAAATAGACTCAAACGTGTAACTTAACTTCTCCACAGTATTCAAATGTGGACTTTTGTGCATACACAATTAATGAACTTAGCAATCAAGGGTGAAGGCACGTAATGTGTACAGATTTTTGAGCTTTTGTTCTGCAGACTATGATAAGGCATTCAACTTCTCAAATCAATGGTGCTTTTAGTGGTCTTTCGGAAGTATTAGTGCTTGAAAAGAGGTAGTCATGATCAAAACATTTTTGTATTAATGCACCATGCGTTGGTTTTGAAATCTTGAGTTTGTCTGTTACTCAGTTAGTGAATCGTTGTAGGACTGCCTTTGGCAACATCCATAGCCAGGGTAGTACTTACCTTGGCTTGTTACAACGGACTTGAACAAAACTCTTTATTGCAAAAAATGCAAATAAAAATTATTTTTTTTTATATTTCGTACATTGTGGCAAATCCTTGCTACTCATACGTGACCAGTAAAGGCGTGTGCTTTACAGAAGGAGAATAGACTGCAAATTTTATTAGAAAGATTTCATTCATAAGGACTTGTATTAAAATGTTAAAACAAAAAATGAAATTTGACCGTGTGCGTCAATTCAATTGTCGCCTAACATTTGTTATGCTGGATGGCCCATTGTATTATGCATGTTTTCGTAAATGAGTTGAGGCTCTGAGATATATTTATAGTTGAATTAATAACAGGGGTAATATACCAAAATTCTAGGACAAGTGTATGACCATGTGGAAGTTTGCATCGGGTGCAAGGGACGACAAGTGCCTTGCACTGCACATTCCACTTCCAATTCGTCATTTTAAGGAAATTTAAATCTGTTTTAATGCAACATGAAGAAGAATAACATTTAAACCCTAATCCACATATTTTGAGTGAACATATTTCTCATAGCTTTAATTCTATAAATGACACCGACTGGAAGATGAAAGAAAAATTTTGCGAAGCAAGAATTATACAAGCAACCGCGATTAGTTTAAAATATATATGTTTTTGTTTAGAACAAGAGTTGTGTTCACATGAAATTTGCAACGAATCAGGGCAGGAATGACCTGTAGTTGTAATGCAGTCTCAGCTGCATGAAGACAAATTCGACAGCAGCGCGGGTCTCTGAGCTAAAACATGAGGTCAGATATTTCGTAAAAACGCTTCCCCTTAGCCTGATTAGAAAGACACTTCAGAATGTTACAAAGCATGTGAAATTCTGTGTTAGAAAACCAAAACGGACAGAGGCCGCACTTGATGGTTGTGTTGAGGGCCCCGTCATCTTGTCTTGAACCAAGCCGGGGCTACTGCGACAATCTAGGCCGAATACGTTACCCTGTGTTCCCTCGAAAATAAAGAAGACCGAATTGGAGAGGACACAACCGTTTTACTAGAGAGCTCAACCAAGTTGTGTCGTGTACAATTACGGTTCAGTGGACATGTACAAACACACTGGCTCTGTGTGGTCACATGAATAAAACGGGTGGTGGTGGGACATGCACCGTGGTTAATGAACCAGCGGCCTCACGTGACTGACGGGAAGGTCGTGAACAGAGGGGACATGTGTGTGAGGCTGCGACGACCGGGGTGCTTAACGTGAGTCACCAAGATTCACTACACGGTCTAAATTCATCTACTCATAAGCTAGTATTGGGTACGCATTCTTAATTCCTCTGCATCACTTTTGGACTTGTTTTACCGTAGATAGGCGTGACACATCCAAACGTTGTCATTGATTGAGTTAAATTAAACTAGGATTTGAGACAAGTCCGTATCCTACCAAATCTAAGATAAGTAAAATGAAGATTTACAACATGCAAATTAGGATTTTTTGGCTTAAGCTTGGATCTTGATTATGTGGTGAGTTTACATTACTCAGGAATACTTTTTAAATTGACGTTAATGCAATTTAAAAAAGTGCTTGATGATTGCGTGAATCCACATCACTTGTTGCTCAGCAGAACCCATCGGTTTGAGAGGCGTGACAGGTCCTTCAGCTGTAAAAAATCGTGTGGATTCACGTTTGTTATTTCCGTCCTTTTCACAACGTCCTCATTGATCCTACTACACCGCCTGCTCATGCAGCCGTGTGCGTGTATCTCTGGTTGTGTTGAGGGCCCCGGCATGATGTCTTGAACCACGCCGCGGCCACTGCGACAATCTAGGCCTGCGTTCCCTCGATATTGTAGAAGATCGGAGTGGGGAAGGCATAACCGTTTACTAGACCGCTCAACCAAGTTGTGTCGTGTCCTTTTACAGTTGAGTGGACATGTAAAAATGAACACAGGCTTTTGTGAGGTCACATGGACAAAGCGGGAGGTGGTGGTACATTCAGAGGGGTAATGAACCAGCAACGATTCACTACAGTTGCTTATTATTAAAAACACTACTCAGAATCTTAGGAACAGCAAGTGCCTGTCAATTAGTAAGTTAATAATATTTGCTTGGTTTACAACAGTAAAGTAATGCTTCTTCCACGAGCCCATTACGAATTTCGATTTCATTTTTGATTTGGTACAGAAAAATCAAATGCCGTTTTCTGGGTTATAGTTAGGGCCTACACGCACACATACGCATGAGTCAAATTGTCTGTTAAGCAAGGATAAAACAACAGCTTGCAGATTGATGAATAGCTACCGTCATTTGGTTTATAGTCAGAATGCCTGGACAAAACAACATTCCCCAAGTCATTGGTGAAAGTTAGGATCAACTTCGATGAAAATGCAGCGGTCAGTGACATGGGGATTTCATAATAGTGCTATTTTCAGCTGTTACAATTTTTGCAAAAGTTGATATCATTTGTAAAAAAATCATATGAAAACGGCACTTTGTGCTGGCATTTGTTGACAACAAGGAATTGTTTCAGTTTAGTTAGAATTCAATTTAAATTTTGGTTGACATCTTCCAACCAGTCTAATGATATGCCTTTCAAACATACTAAATATAGGACCGCCGTCTGTAACTCTGAATTAGGTCAAATTAACTGAACCATCACAGGAGCATTTGCTAAATTATTAAAATGGAATTGTGGATGAATGCTACACTAATTAGTAAACAAATTGAGCAGAGCATCAATTCACTAATGTAGACCAACTTTGGTTCTACGTAACCTAATACTGATTAAAACATTCCTTGGTTACTTCACGGCAATGCCAGTGAACGTCTATATTTCTGTGTTTGACCACACATTCATTTCATTACAGTTGCCTTCATGTTTGAATTCGAAGTGTTTATTCCCAAATGTTCTCAACGTATATGTCTTCCACGTAAGCTACCAGTCTGGCTTTCTTCGACTCAAGAATTAAACTAGGTTTCTCGATTTGGCGCGATGCCTTTACCCATAAAAAATCCCTATAATCCAAACACCGGTCATGACAAATAGGTTTTTTATGTAAAAAAATGGCGCGACTGCACTTAGAGAAATATGTAGATTACGGAAGAGATTAAATGTAATATTAGGAGTGAATTTCGTTAAAATAACCGAACAACGTTTATCGCAACGAGTTGAGCAGAAGCACGGTGAATTGTAGGACTGCGAGTGTTGACAGTACCGTGGACATCGATGTAGTTTTAATTGGCATCGTCGTGTCGTTCAGTTCAGTAACTGTCGAAAGTAGCGTAATGGCTGGTAGTCTAACGTCTGCACACTGTTTACGGTGACATACGAAGTTCTCTGGACATTCGCTGCAACTTTGTCCTCTGTTGTACGGTCTTCCACGCAATTCGATGTCACTAAAATGATTTGAAAACCCGATTAATTGGTGCAAAGCATTAACATTTGCAAACAATTTGTCTGCCTTACCTGGACTTGTAGACACATGCTATCGTGTAATGTAACACATTTTTATTTTCCACTCCACGATATGCATTTATTGCACATCCAACTTGCGTTGACGCTGCCCACACCATCTACAAGCACACAAAAGTAGACCATTAGATATCGGTGTAAAATTTCTCAAAGTAAATATTTCGTGGGTTTGTTCATTTACTGACAAAATCCGGAGGCTATAATTATTACACTCGTAGCACTAATACTCTAAAAGGCCTGTGATAAAAGGATCGTAAATATATAGAAAATATTTTTGTGTCCATTAAAGAGCAATTTTTTCCAAATGCCACGTTCCTTGATGCTGTTGAATTATTAATGCAAAAGAACCAAGAGTAGAACAAGAGACAATATGGTTATTCCCGTGTCTCTAGGTTCAAAAAACACGTTTAATCTACAACGTTACTGTTCCCTAGCTGAACTACGTATTTAGAATAAAATAATTTATTTTCATGCAGGACTCCATTGTCTTCATTATGTTAGTACGGAATCCTTACTTTAGTAGCACACTTTTGATGACATCAGTAACTCGATTCTATGTCAGCATAAGTCGGCATCCATAACGTTATTATTGAAGGATTGATATCTTATGGAAATGCCAACAAAAAGAGCTGAAATATCAGGATGACTCACCTGCTTGTAATTCCAGCACGTATCTTCACACTCGTCCCTGTAATAGTTGTATTTATTGCCATTGACGTTGGCCAGTAAATCGGCATATTTGGGCTTTTCAAGGCTTGCATTATCATCAAGGTACCCGATGTTTTCATCTTGTGGTAGGCTGCTTACGTTTAGATTATTGGATGTGAAAACTTCAGCTAGTTTTTCCATCTCGGTCGAATAGGTCTAAATGCAAAAGAAGCATGTTGAAGTAAATGAATGCCAATTAATAGGGTGTAATATGACAGCAGTAACTCCTTTCCTATTAAAATCTACGTATCAGCACACAAATTTATGCACTATTTATGCCTTTTCCAAAAAAAAGTTGGATCTGCACCTCATTTAGTAGAAATCGCATGCCTAATAATTAGCTAAGCATTTAGCCATCGTAATTTGATGACCTGCCAGTAGTTTGCATAAAACATACAGACATTGCGAGGTATCTTGAATTCATCCAAACACATCATTTAACCCTTTCACTTCAAATGAATTATCAGGCTTGAAGAACTCACCATCAGCTGCATGTTACTGGCACTTGGCTCAACGCTTTCTCGAAGTTTGGTATGATACTCGAGAATTGCTATGCGTTCTTCTTCCGTCGGCACCTCGGCTATCACCTGCCACAGGAAAACCAGTAGAGAGAGAAACGTCTTCATGATATCTACAAATGTTTTGCTATCACATCAAATATTACAGACTAACCAGAAATTGAAAAAGGAAGCAGGTATCAAAGAGAAGCAGAAATTCGATGGAGCATGAACACGTTCGTGAGCACCTCGACTTATATAGTCTGTGGTTGTTGTCGAAAACGCCCGCGTGGTATCTTGTGATTAGGCAGGAATTTCCACGAAAACACAATCCTTCTCGAGTCGTTGATTTGGTTAGTGGGAGCGTATGAGGATAGGAAGTATTACGTGATGAATCCGCAAAGTGGTGTGTGGGTTGTTATCTTACTGAAGTAGTCTCATCAGGTGGGTCTTGCGTGCTGCATGGGAAGGTGAAATTTGACTTCTTGTAAATTACACATTTTAACAGCCGGAATAACAGACAACCAATAATTAAGTCGTTCCGATAATTCACCACCAACTGTAAGTCATCTAAGCGACAAAAACTACATTATTTTGGTGTTTTTAACTAGTTGTATTTCAAAATAATTTTTTCTATATCGAGTTAACCAAAGTAACGCAAATGTTTTTTTACGGAACTTGGCACGAGTTATCGGAGATGTTTGGGTGTGTGGAAAAACCCTAACTGGCATCATCCCACGCGATGTTAACTAATGTCGCCATCAGTCGATTCTACAAAATCTACAACGTTGTGCAAGCAATATTGTGCTGCTAGGTGTTTTCTGTAGAAGCACAAGCCTAGATCAATTGTCACACTCAATCCATTAGCTTTTTTGGATCCTGACAACACTTCATAATGCAGAATTGTTTTTCCTGTTATCTTATTCATCGACTTGGCCTTCGAAGTCTTCTTTTTAGTAAGATAAAACCGGTTTGTCAAACTCTCTCTTCATTACCGCCTTCTGGTATTTCCCACTGTCAGATAAAATTTTGTCTCCTATTGATTTTGATCACAGGGCAGTTAGTGTTGTCAATTGAAATCCATTTTCTATCAATACACTACAATCCTATGGCGTTTTCTCCACGATTAGTTTTGGATGCACATGATACCGTAATTTAATATGTTAAGGAAAGGCTAAAGCTTGCAACCAATGTTTTGTGTCTCGGAATTCACAACCACGTGTTTTGTCACCTGGCGTGTGCAACGCTTTCTACAAGATATTACTGCTCACAAATATTGGGGATATTCCCACACCTATCCAAGAGCGCCCACATTTCTTACATCTCATTTCCTTCTGATGCATAACAGTTTTATTACATGGAAAAATTCGCAACAGCAAATGATGAAGGAGGTGGTCATCGATCGTCTTTCTTAAGGCATCACAATGGTGATGCATCTTGCGCACATGAGTAATTGCGGAAAGCCATACACAAGGTTAAGCCTAATCTTCTACACACATGGCGGAGCTATGGCCTATCCAAGTAGCTGGGTGTGGTATAATAGAAGAGACCGTACAAAGCATGACAGGACAAATCAGAGTATGTGAACAGAAGCAGAAAGATCCACGCTGCAGGTAATTTTGCCAAGATTCTCTTCTCTCAGTTAAACAGAAAATTATCGCTGCCACGTAAACACTTATGCTTTTATTAATCAGAAAAAAATGCTATGTACCTGTAATAATTACATCATTTAAAAAAGGTTGTGGTGGACAGCCTGCCACCTCGCGCGAGTTATGCGTGTATGTTGGCCCGAGTATACAAATGATTCACCCCCTTTTGTTATTGGTTTCTGTCAGCATTCTCCTTTTACGCACGCGTACTCATACACACAGAAAGCCACTTATTACCGGCTGTTAACCAGAGTGCTGTAAGGCAATGCTAACTCTGTAGCCTCTCCTTTTTGAAACCCCGACGTGAAGAAGCCATTTATTTTGACTCCATTGATCTGTGATCTTGGTCGAAATTTTAACAACTTCCGTCTCGGTTAACAATTAGTGACTCTATTACTCTGCTCGGAAAACAGCATTTAAGTCAACTTCCTCTTGTACAGTTCCGACGCCCGAGTTTGGTTAATACGACCTGAGGTCCATTTTCTAAACCAGATGACTATCTCCCAGTTCTCCAAATTATTACATGTTGTTGCATGGCTACCGAGAAGTGTTGCTACAGATGTTAACGACTTGCTTAAAACATTGTTTTGTGAAAACCCTCTGAATATTTTAATGATGCTGCTCTCATACGACTGACCAGCTTGAACGTGGCCCGTCGTCGATGCCTACTTTCCAGTCTCGAATAACTCGTGTTCTCAACTCCTTCGGCATATGCGGCCCTTTTTTTATGGATATCATTGCTAACAAATACGTTCTACGTCAAATGTGGAGTAAACCTTTCCTGGCACACACGAAAACAATTACCTCGTTTCAAAGCTCTAGTGTACATTTCGATCTGCTGACAGAAATGGCTAATCATATCCACGAATGTCTAGCCCACAGAGCGGAAAATCGAACCATCTGTTATGGGCCCATCATGTGGTCTTGAATTACGCCAGGGCCACGCAATTAACCCTGGCCCGATTACGCTTCCCTGATATCCTCGATGGAGGAAAAGATCGGAGATGACGTGGACACAATCGTTTACTTCAGAGATCAACTACGTTGGTGTCGTTGTGTCGTGTGCGGTTTTTGCGCATGTGTATTTATAACTTGATACCTAGTTGAGAAGATAATCCAAGATAAATATCCGTGTGAATGAGGGGGGAGTTGAGGATCTGCGCGTCTGGCGACATGCTGCGAAAAGAGGAACCCTAAGTCGGAGGTGGAGGGACAGAAATAAGGAGTATGAAGAGACAGGATTCATTACACATATTTTCTGATGTAGCAGCCACCAGGTATCCAACCACCCACTGACCTTGGAAGTATTATCATCAAGACAGCCTCAACGAAGACAGTGCACCACTTTCAGTTTCCGCCAGCCTGGTAAACCCAGGAAGATATCCGACCTACTCCTGTGACACCTGCCGATTTCGTTCGATAATTTTTTTGGTGGACCGGCAGCCACATCGCGTGAGCGATGCGTGTATGATGGCCCGAGTATTCCAATGACTCTCTTTCTTTTGTTATTGGTTTCTGTCAGCATTCTCATGCGCACACAAAGCCACTTTGCCGTTTAGACACCAGTAAACCAGCAGTGTCGGCTGTCGCCTCTTTTCCCCTTTTTTGGGTTGGTAGTAGCTATTAACTAAATAGTTGTAAGGTAGCGCTTAGACAATAACCACTACAAAAACATTGACATCCGTGTTCGGCCCTTAATGCTGTATGTTTAAAATAACCTGTCCTTTATGAATTTATTAAACCTCCTTACCTCCTTGATATATTCATATTAATATCAACATTAGAATAAATCCAGGGATGCAAGTACTGCTACTTTGAGTTTTTAAGTACAAATATCTGTGTTATTAAATATACCATCAAACAAGACCTCTGCGACTGCTCTTCCATGACACTGCAAAATATGTTTGTAACCAGGAAACAAAATGTGGATATTTAAAGAAGCAAGGTATGCTTTTCTAGTGTCAACAAATTACCATTGGATGTAACATTTGGTATGACAATTGACTCAAATGCTGTTTGACACCGACGGATGCTCTGCAAAATTTAGTAATTTTAACAAATTATGGCGTGTTAAAGCCTTAAATGAATTGACTAGTTGTTTAGGCAAAAAATGGTGGTTTCGTTAATCAAAGTCACCAAATGCAGTGTCATATTAATGCAGCCTTAAAACTTGAGAACCAATAGCAGAGAGGGGAGAGCAAATCCGACAATTTATTGGCGTCACAATCACCGTGTTCTGATGATTGCATGTGCTAGGAAAGCGATTGCTTACTTTACCTATAGAAATAGGAAAACAAGAGAGGATATGGACACAAGTGTTAACTTCAGAGGTCAACCATGTTGGTGTCGGCGTGTCGTGGGTGGCGTTTGAGCATTTGTGTTTATAGCATAGGCGTAGGCGTGAAACATGACCTAATCTGGGTGCTGTGATTATGCAAATCTTACCATCAGTTGCATGTTTCAGGCACACGGCTGAACAGTTTGCAGAAGGTGCGAAGAAATAAGTGATTGGTTTCCATTAATATCGAATACACAACTGGTTTTCTTTCAAACTTAGACTGAAGTCACATATTCAGCCTTTTAACAAATTAATGAGGAATTAATAATTGAAAACCTTCGATTATAAAACTACAATACTAAATAATGCTAACAACAGCACCGATCACCTATATGCAAAGCCTCACATATTTGTCTAGTAATTAGTCTGGCGCTTAATATCACAAATGTGGAAAATAATGATTCGTGTCCTCTTATTTATTATCAACACAGTTACAGTCACTACTTTTCCAAACACATTTTTTTTTCTAAATTGAAGACAGTCCATTTTCAGAAATTCAGCTGCAGCACTTAACACAGAATGTTTTCGCGGTATGGCACGTTGTCATTTTGTACCAACTATGAGTTTTTTTGTTAAAATTGCTTTCTTACGCTAAGTCTGAAGTGCTATTGCCGTACAAGTGAGAACATTTTAAATGCTATTAATATATCTTTCATTAAAGCCACGGTTAATGAACATGTTCACTGGTCTGGTTTACACTCTGTTACCACGAAAACGCGGTTCGAAAGTCAGCGAAATCCACAATATGACATCGCCAGGTTGTGGCTTCCTTGCACAAACAGCATTCAAGCACACGAAATACTGACTGCACGAATGTAAAATTATGTTTTTATGGAGAAATGAGAATAGACAGCAGTGGCTGTAACTGTGTCTGGCCTTCAGAATAAACTAAAACAGGAAAGTTTTAGCATTATTCTCACATTGATGACATACTCGTAGGTTAAGGGTTGAATTCACATTGTATTGGATCGCCTTTAAAACAAGTCGAGAATTTGGAATAAAATACTCTCATGCCTAGCAAATGTTGTTATTAACCTGCCTTTTGGTTGTATTGAAGCCAAACAGGCAACCAGTCTGCTAATGACGCAGTAGTTTTGTTCCAAGTCGCCAACCATAAAAAAACATAAACTAATAACAAAGAATTAACATGCGTCAGCAAACTGTGATCACTCGAGCGTTATCTCCCGGCGATAAACATTCCGCCCAACCATGGTGATACAGACGTGTCGTGTTACGTTATGATGTTTTGGAGCAACACAAAACGTCCAATAATTACCCCAGCGGCAAGTCAGTCGACTATATAAAAGCCCATAATAACAGTGAATGCACAAATGGATGTGATTATTGTTGCCGTCATTTTGCTAATGTTTTTTAAGCCAGCGTTCCCGATATGGCTTCAATACACTAATGTGAATATTCAGAATGTTATGGACGCTAGCATCGAAGAACTAGTGCCGACCTTTGGACAGTGCTTTGCCAATTGCACAAATCGGGGTCCTCCTTTTGACTACGGGATCTATAACTCAAAAAGTGTAACGATTGCTTTAAATGCCTTCAGTTAAAATACTGCCATATATATTAGCATTTGGTTTTGTTGCCTGATTTGACGCTGCCAAATATCGTAATATTAGTCTACATCTGAAAATGGTAAAAAAATCACAGATTTATTTGTTAAACTTTGCTTCAGTGATGCTGAAATTGTTTAGAGTCATCATCACCGATGTCAAAAATCAACTTTTGAATCATGGCAGAATAGTCAGCATTTGAATCACTACACCTACCTTTTTGAATGCCTCCTGTAATTTTAGAATTTTTGTTGAAAATGGACTGAGTTTAAAAGAAATGATAGTGGCGATACACGAACCTAGGTAGATAAAAGTTTAAACGCACAATTGGTACTCCGAATAAAATACGACACAAAAGCCTAATTCTATTGTTGGGTTTCCGTTATGGCAATAAGAAATTAATCTATTAAATACATGGAAAGATTCAAATAAAATATATATTATTTTTAGATGATGTGTTACTGTGGAAAACTCTCGGAACGAGGCAGCCATGTCTACTCATTTTTTGATCCCTTTACGACAGTGTTTAAGTTAGAAAATGGTAAGTTCACTTTTTTTGCAAATGGAAAAAAATATTGCGAAAAAACCGCAACAAAATTTAAACGTTTCGCTTGTAGGTTTTCAGTAAATCTAATTATTTTTTTTTCCAAATTACTTTGACATTAGGGCTCTCGATGTAGCATGCAAAACATTTTGTTCTTGCCCTCTCTCTGGTTTTGCATCGTGTTTGCTGTCAGTGTCTGCTTAAAAAAATTATTGGCGTCGATTTATTTAGCTTCAGAATCGACTGTAATTTTTTTAGGCATTGAACATAAAACAAATTTTTGCTACAGTACACATCGACGTAACCCCAAAACTAGTTATTTTTGGCGACAAAATGCATTTAATAGATCCGTTCAGTTAGAGATAAATGGATATGTTGTTGTTACAAAATACGCTTGCAGCCAATGACGCGACTTTTCGTCTGAAAGTGAAGTCATTTTTCTCACTAGGCTTTGGATATGGGTAAACTGAATTTGCAAACTAAGTATTTTGTTCAAATTTAGGTTTTGACTGTTCCTGTTCAGATCGGATTCTAAAGAATATGATTGGTGTGAACACGATCCTTAGAGCTTCCAGCATGAGAACATGTGAAACTTTGTGTTTGATGCACAACAAAGTCACAAACGTCGCAATTTTCTACAAAGATGGGGTTTGTCATTCCTCGTAGCTAATTTTGATTTGGTTTGTAAGACAGAGCAACTGTTTTGCACTAACCCAAATAACCATTCGCACAAAAAAAGGTTGGAATTTTGCTAAGCAATTTCATTTTTAAATATTTCCACATCGTTTGGTGTGCACTTTTAGTTTAGCAATAGGTTTTAAAGACATCTGAATGTAACGTTTGATTGATTAATAATACTGAACACGTACTCTTAAATACTGTCTGTCAAAGATCAGATTTCTTGTTGATTAATGTCAGTAACTAAACATATTAAGAAAAGATATATATTTAAACAAACTTCTGTTAAACACAATTAGTGTCGGCAGTAAAATTAAAACCAACGTTACAGGTCAAATTTCTAGGCTGTTTGAAATTGATAAAATTAAGTTTCAAGAGGTAGTAACTGTGGTGCATGTGTAACCATGTTTCTTAGGTAGCACATTCTACCACTCAATTTACCCACTGCTAACTGCACTTTGGCAGCGTTAAGACGTTATCCTATCCAAGTTTGCAGGTACATGTTAAATCATGTTTTCAACGTTCAAAAGAAACTCAAAAAAATTAGTTTATTAGAAAACGAGTAATCATTTGCATTGACATAAACATTTTTGCTCTATCCAGAACCGCTGCGATTGCTACGCTAGAGAAACGAAACCCTACTCTTTGGAACTAAAGCTTTTCCCTGGACACGGCACAACATTACGCACATACTGTTTCCACTGTACGTTTAAATTATCCAAGTTGATTTTAAACGTTTCAAAATTGAAAAGAAAACGAATACTAACGTTATCGTAAAATAGGCTAATTGTTATTGATCCGAATTTTTTTCCAAATTTGACAATTTTTATCGTAAAATTTGTGCAGGATGCCCAATGTTCAATTTTTAGAAGGTTATTTTTTTTAGAATTTTATAACTACAGTAAACCTTTTACACTGCTTATACGTGAAGGCAGAAAACCAGCTTGATGCAAAATCCTGTCATCATTTTTTTTATTTTTTTTTTAAATTGCAGTGGCGGAAGTATGCGGTGAGTTACTGTCATGAATGGTTACAGAATCTAGTTCCTTTTAGTGATTGTGTTGTTAGTAATCTTTATTTGGTATAAACAGAACATGGAAGTTAGTTTTTAGAGAAAGAATAATATGATGAAATAGAATTCATTTTACCATTTGAAAGAAATTTCTTATACTCAAGCAATTTCATTGTGGCTTCTTTCGTTGACTGTCATCTGCCTCAGTATAAATCAAAAAAATGTTACATTTAATATTCTTTTCATTTTACACATTTTGCATTGTACTGACTTCTCTGCCTTTAATACTGTATTAAAAACTTGCTGTTAAATGTTCTTGTTTTAATATGTCGATAAGATAATTACTGCTGAACCCAAAACCATCTATGACAACGGGCGAAAAATCTTGTTTGCAGATACTTTTTGGCTCTAATTTAATGTACGATTTGTATGCTAATGAGGAAAAAATTTTGGCTACTAGAGTAAACTTACATTTCATAAGAAATACCTTTAATTATGTGCAAAGATGTCCAAAAAAGTCGAATTTTATACTTTTTCCAGAGTGCGCCACAATGAATAAACTGACAATTAATGTGGATTCAAACAATACTTTTTAAAGTAAGCAAGAAAACTATGTGTTTTGACGATTGCTTGGATATATTAACACCTTCTTCAATCAATATCTTTGCATTAAATTTACTTGGAAAATGTGTATTCCCCTTGGCTGATGTTTTTGGACATCAAAAATCACGTACGTTATAGGAGAGAATACCACACTGGCTGTTTTTTGTTGATTTTGACCAAACATCTACTGTCATTTCTAGAGGTTTCCAAATGCGCATTATTTAACAGCGTGCATCGGTTTTTCTCAGGCTAGAACAATGCAAAAATAGGGGCATATGTGCTTTGTCTAAAAATAGGAAACAAACTTCAAATTTAATTTAAAATTATTGCTTGCCTTTTTAGCCCTTAATCTCCAATTTCAAGTAGGTTGAATTAGTCTTTTACGGTAATGATTAATAAATAAGTTTGTAGCAAGATGGTGTTTCATTGTATACGTCCCGGCACACATGATCTTCCTTTGACTGAAGGCTGAAAATTTGAAATTTGGGGGCAGATGATCTTAGTTATTGTCATTGCTCATGTTTAATTGTTTTTGAAAAAGAATTGCAAATTCATTGTAAATACCTTTGGTCAGTGCCCGTTTTATCAAAGTAAATAATTAATGTCAACAGCTGACTAAGCAAAATTACCTGCGGTATAATAGAAATAAATGCCATTAAGCAACTCCGTGTGGCTATAGCTAGGACACGTAAATTGTCAAAGGCATCACCTATTCATGCGCTGATTCTTGCACTGCATTCTATTGGATTTTAAAACTGGATAAACATTTGCAAGATCAGCTTACTTGAAAATGCGAATGAATTTGAACATCGCCAATGAATGTGCTAATTGACAGACTTATTATGATGGCTAAAGAAATAAAACACCACGAGTATCACAATTAGCCTTAATTTAAAACGTTAAATTTTGAAGTATAATAGCACATGCGAATTTCATAGAAAGTGGGTTTTTTTTATTGAGAACATCCTGTTAATTCACCTTCAATCTTCAGCAGTGAACTTATTTACATTCCATAAATATTTACTTAAACGTGTGCTTCTTACCTGAAGCTGCTATATCTAAAATGCTTTCTTTTGATAAAAAGCCGTCAGATGAGTTGACGGATGCAATTATGTTAAAATTACGCTTTTGACCCTGTGGAATCGTTGACAGCCACTTTCAACTGCCTTCGGTTAAAACATTACCCAAGGACGGACCTAATCGACTATCAAAAAAGCCATAGTTGATCAATGTGCACTTCCGTAGTATTAGTGACAGAAGAGGCGTTAATATAAGTTACGAAATCAGCGGTATAAATCAAATTCAAATGCAAATTGTAGAGTTTATGTAACTTGTGACGGTGACCTATTGACACACGACTCGTTTACTGTTATTATTACTTTTACCATTCCAATTCTGCTCTGAAGCGTTTAGTAAATTGTTGTTTTGCGCTAATGAAACATAATGTTTTGCATTTATCGCATAGTATTACAGAAGCTGCAATATCGTCATAAATATGGGTGGTAGAATAGACATGTCGCGAACTGGGACCAGGTTGAACGAAAACAAATTAACTGGACATCAACGCAAAATATTACAAGCTGCATGCAACAATGCTGCCAAAACAGTTAAGTAATTTTTAAGACATTAGGAAGACATGTAAACTTTTTGGCCCCTGGCCTTAAGTTTTGTAAAAAAAATTTAACGCTTTTGCAAATTTGATGTAAAATCGTTTTGTAAACTAATGCTTATCTCTTTAACTGATGGACCTTTTGTATTAAAATTTTGTTTTTTGTCTAATTTATGCAAACGTTGAAACATTGGGCGGCAAAATTTATTAGTCTGATATTGGTTTCCCGTTGAAAAAGATGTAGAGGATTCTGGCCAATAAACCATAGATGATAATCAAGAAACAGCCAATCACTTTGATAGTTCTACCTTCTTACATACAATTTTTGCAACAATGAACCAATAACTTTAAAACTGCAAGGCGTGCAGCTCAAGTTTTCTTTATAATCAATAGACTTTGTTATGCTTATCATTAAAAACCAACTGCAATGGAATTAGATCACACGACTAAATTTCTTCGTCCAAAACATTGGCCATCTTGGAGGAGTTCCTGCTTTGATTATCCGATATTTGTACTAGTTAATGCAATCATTTATTTCGTGTGGGTGCATGAACTTAACAAAAATAAATATCAGAGGTAGTTAAATACAGCTTGCTTGCATATTGCTAATATAAAATACAGGTCCATTGATTGGTGTAAAGTTGCCGAATTTTATATGCACAGCGTCAACTACCTGACAAATGCTTGTTTACCTTTAGCATTTCAGTAATTCTTTACATTAGGCAGGTTTTATCATTAATTCAGACGAGGTCCCAAATGTTATAGCTTGAATTGTACTTTTGTCAAACGCTGCTTGAAATAAGTGCCTTTATACAGCACACTTTGACACTTGTCCGCGTCAGTTTAGTTAACAGCTGGGTTAACGTCAGGCTTATGTTGAGATTCGTTGTCTAAAGCTAAATTTCGATGGTTTTTCACTAGAGTGATTAAAAGCTAGACACATTCAATTAAACGAAATTCTGGCGCTTGACGATGTGCACTTAAGGAAAAATACTTGTCAATGTAAAATACTTTGGGTAGAGAACAACTATTATTTTCTGAAATTTTTACACAAGTTAACCATTACTAACTGCTTGCCACAAACGTGGATAGGATTATTTAATAGAAAAAGCGTAAACATTGCCTAGGCGTTTGCGCAAAATCGCTTTGTGTTGTGAAGCTAGTAGTGTTTTGGTAGAAATAGTGACGTTACTTATGTAAATTGTTACAGTGGCGCTTTGAGACACAAACGTCTTGTTTTTTATATCTATTCCAAGTTTGCATGGTATTTGCTACGCACAATTTACAGCAGCAAGCAAAAGCGCTAAAATGCTGTTAATTTGCTACTGAAAAAGGCACATTGTTTCAATCACGTGGTGTCTTGTGGAAGCTGTTTTCCCAAAGCCAAGTGGCAAAACAAAGGTGTCAAAAATTGAGGCCCAGTTTAGCCAAAAGAAAATAACTGCATTTTGATATAACACTGGTCTACTGAGAAAAAAAATACGTGGATACAAATGAAATATTTGTTAAGAACATTAGCATAGTGAGTGCATTTATCGTAGCTAACACCAAGGATAAAGGATTTGTGCTTCGTATATGATGACTGTCTCAATTAGTTGAGCTCATAATAAAGCCGCAACAAGGAAATGGGCTTGAAGACCAATCACTGCCTAAACACTTAAACACAAAATAGACTTTAACTGCTACACATTGTGACGGACGGAAAAATGGCCTTAGTGTTGCTCCGTTTAAACAAAAAATTAACCGTTTTAACATGAGTCAAAGATATGTTACTTACAAAAATAGATATAAAAACCACTAAATTTTTGTCGCCAGATGTAAAATCTTTTGCGGTCAACAGGCAAACATTCAAAACGTGACTAGCCTCAAATTTCTTTATTTAGTGCCTTTAAATATGCCGTTTACGTAGCAATTGAATGTGAAGAGGAATTTAAAGACTAATCGTTGAAATGCAGTTACATGAACTTCACTAGCCAAACGTTGCATCCGACAGTAGTAACACCATTCCGTGCCGGAAAAAAGGAGGCATATCATGCTTGAACACAATTTCATCATATTGTCAGCAAGCCTAAATTATACATTCTTTGCTTTTTCAGTGCCAGCATTAATCGTTTGATGAGCTACGTACAAACAGATACTTATAAAAAGTGTTTCTTTGTCATTATGTGTAATAAATGGTTCATTGTCTTAATTATAAGTCAATCACAAGGATAAATTAATATTATTGTGCAAAGAAATCGACGCAAAACAAGCACTGTATTGCTATCATACCTCTAATGCATGGTTTCTGTTGTGGGCTTTCTTATTCCATAACGTTATTTGCGAGTTGGTACACTTGCTGTGTTCTTTACGTGGAACCAATTGAATAATATTTAAACGGAGGATTCTAAAGGCACAATAGCCTACTGTCCTTAAATAATTTTGACTCTAGTGCACAAATTGTATGCCCAAACATGGAAATACGACCTGTGAGTGATTTCCTGCAGAAGGCTAGGCGAAATTCTAAAAGCAAATATTCAAGTAGTTTGTGCTAATGTCTGACATTTATCCTTACAGAATTAACACCGTTTCAAGACTGTAAAAACTACTAGCTAACATAATACATGTATGCCTGAGCGTGACAATTTGTGATGACATTTATTTATGCTGCCATTGAATTTAAATGTTGATTGTTTGTTTAAAATAACACGAAAATATGTCAAACGCTGCTATTTAAATTGATTTTCGGAAAACTGAACTCGAGGGAGCGAAAATGTATGATGACCGATGCATACTAGGGTGCGTCGCAGAATCGCATGTTATTTCAAGCCTAAATTCAGACTCCGTCGAAGTCGGCAAGTTTGCTTCATTTGATATCGTTAGAATAAATTCTTGCAATTTTGACTAATACGTCCTTATTTGAAAGATAGAGGGAGACCTCTGGAGGAATTTCAAATGTCATTCAGAGCTGAAGTGAAGGAGTTTGGGTTGACCTTGTTGTTTTTGATTGCTTAATATTGCTATCGACATTTTGTTCTAATTTTCAATTAATACGAAGCTTTCTACTCAAACAAGCCCATTTTTGGGAATAAGCTGGCGAACGTCTTGTTTGATCGACGCCAAGTAGTAGCATCATGCTTCTGCGCATTTACGTGACATGCAATTATAAAGTTTATAATGGTATAGGTAATTGTTTTCTAATTGACAGATTTTCTCAAATCACCTTAGCACCTGCAGTAGCCTTTGTGGGCGCGACGCTAGTCAAATTACAAGAATTTAAACGTACAATTGAGCCGTACCTCACATGCAGGAAACTGTATTCATAATTATTTTATATTCGCCAATGCGGTGTGCTTTAAAAGATGCGACCATTTTCTCCGTGTTCATAAGACCTCAATGAGGACAATAGGAGTAAAGACCAAATCGCAGAAACAAATTGTTAATTCGTTCGATTCTGTTAGCATATAGTTAAGATATTGGCATAAAACTGGGAATACGAATTAACAAAAAGAACACTTTAACATTACGTCCTAAGCCGTTTTAAATGTAGCCGTTTTAAAACAGGTGTTCTAAACAACAATTGCGTTTGCCGATTAACACTTGCGCTAATATAATTTAATTTAATAACCCAACACTTCATCTTTGTGCTTCAACCGCCAGTTGCATTACATTCAGGTTTTCTTTCTGCGTAATGTTGAAGTGGAAGCTGGCTTTCTCAATAAGTCTCATTTCCATTTAGGATTTCGTCTTTGTCTTGATCCTTCGTGATTCCTTAGGCTAGTGTCACCCAATACCTATATACATGGGCACATTCGGAACGAGCAATTGCAACTGGAGGTGAGCAGGACTTAGCTTTTCGATTTTCGGTGCATGTGGTTGTGGTTAGGGGCAAAACGTAAAAAAGTAAATTTCTCAATTTCCAAAGTAAATACTATCATGGCGAGATCCACATTTAGGCACCTCCGGTTGTTATGGTTACTTAAAATCCCACAGTAGCACATATTCTACAATCTAAAGAGTTGACATTACGTTCGTCGTGCTGGGTCGTATTGAAGGTGGTGGCAACAAACTGAAACTTGCATTGTTACTGCGAGCACACGGTGGCATGCACATTCCTAATGCACTGTGTATACACATGTGTATGGGACGTGTTGGATCAAGCAGTTACCAATTAGTCCACAGCAAAAGCTCGTTTAAACTTAGTTGTGTTTCAAATGATGCTAAGGGGACCCTAAATATTTAGTAAATTGGTCAGGTATACTGTGGCGCAAGAACTAAATCAGTCTTGTCGTTAAACGGCTAACATTATTTAAATTCGACAGCGTGCCTGTTTTTTACCATTAATGCAATTTCAAAATCCGTTTGGTATTTTAGCATGTCATTCCTTTGAAAATATTTTCTATTTACGTAAGTGGTTTACTTATTCTAAAAACCCCACGTTGATTATATTTTTGGATTGTTACAAGGAAGACATTTGCTCAACTAACCTTTCGCTAAGCAATTTTCGGTTCACAGTGATTTGGAAATCTATGCAGTTGGCATGTTAAATTTTATCGTCTTGATCATGTATATGCTCTGAGATTGACTTTAAACTTATACTGTGTGACTTATATAGCCAGATATCAAAGACAAAAAGTGGATTTGTGCAGTTGACGAAACATTGGTCAAGGGTTGTTTCTATGATCTCAGTCCTTGTGGACATTAAAAGCAAAATAGTAGCACTCGCACAGTTGATCCACGAACCAAGCGCAGAATGCAGTATTAGAAGCAGTAGGGTGGTAAGGACAACTAAAGCCAGTTGGAATATCCTCGCTAATTGTGCCCTTAAATAGTCACAAGTTTTATCCCGACATGTATTTCCCCTTCCTCACCATGATGGCAATCAATTACCACAACCTCATTTCTAATGGAGAATTTCATTGTCTAACATAATGGTCGTCCACACATTGCTTTTGTAGCAATGTGGTGAAATGGTGCTTTCATGAAGACAACACATTAACACAGGCCCGCTTTTTATTAACCATTTGATTGCATATTATGGTGGTCGGTGAAACAAATACAAATTGCCTTTGCACTAACAAGCAGTTATTTTTTAGATATCAGGAAAAGACTGGTTAAAAATGGTTGGTTTGAGAGTGTTGCTGAGGGAACGCATGCTTTACTGCATCACATTAGTTTGTCTTATCGTCCAGTGGTTGACACAATTATAGTTCTGCGACGTGCCGTTGCTTTACTTCAAAACTTATCCATGAATTCTGCCCTAATGAGTTGTCAAAATGAGTTTATTTTCCTAAAGTGACATTCTCTCAAATACATTTTCTACTTAGGTCTTTGGTTTATTTACTTTAATCAAACCAACTCGATTATTCAATTAAAAGGTTGTGATTGCTTCAAAAAAAGTTTATATTTGCTCGAATAACATGCTTAATCTGTAAGGCCAACATTGGCAATTTGATCGTAGGCTTACATCTCTGCTAACCTTACACATTTGCATAGAACTGATGCATGAATTTCTAAAGAATCGGGAATCCCTGTTCTAGACATAGCAAATGTAGCTTTTTGGGTCATGTTTGTATTCTGTTATTGTCAATCTACATACACTGAATGAGTTGTATCGCCCAGCATCAAGGTTACGCCTATATGTGTGCCGCTGACCAATCATCTTTCGACGTTTTACTCATAAATCGCAGTCCTGCTGGACATGAAAGGCAAAATATTGGCATTGGATTAGTTAACCCACAACCCAAGAGCAGAATGGAAGATTAGAATCAACAGGCCGGTAAGGAAAACCACAGATATTTTGAATTTTCTTGTTTGCTGTGCACACAAAAATTCACAAATTTTGTCAAGTCATGAATGTTACCTTCATGATAGCATTCTAGTAGTGCAGGCTAATTTGGAATGAACCATGTCATTGACAAAAATCCAAATTGCTTATGCACAACACCTTCATCATTGGGGAAAATGGGAGGTTGCCTGGTTAAATTCTGTCTGATTTGCGTATTTTAATTACTTGCTTGACTTGCAATTCATAGCAGACGAGGGTGATGCAAAAGCACACTGCAAATCTGGGGTAGTTGCTCAGTTTAATTTTGCAAAGCACGCAAACGTTGGATCTACGCATTATGAGCAAAATGCCAAAGCATGTCTTTATTGTAAATGCGTGCATTTTATCCCAAAATTTCAAACCTTTCGTCAAAAAGTTCGTAACCAAGCACTTTCTTACCTATTCTAAAATGTTCTCCACTTAATCTCATACAAATAAAATTTTTAACAATTAAGCAGCAAACTGCTAAACTGCTTTAGCGAATGCTCCCATATTTGTTCAATGTAACATATTTGAAGTTATATTTTGGATATGGTATTTAACATTGGGTAAGCAAATATTGCATTCGATAAAGGAAAATTTTATGGAAGGAACACGATGGTGCAGGTGATGGTGGCGTTGGTGATGATTACGTTCATATTGGTGGTGACGGCAGCTGTCGCGGTGTACAAATGCGCCCTAAGACGAAGGTAATGCGTTACTCAGCAAAATTCCATGCCAAATGTGCAAAGACAGTGACAGAGAGGAAACTAGAAGACGATAAGTTGTTGTGGGTTAAAACTGGGAGCCGTGAGCGGCCGAACGTGGCGTCGAGCGTTTGTGATCCAGCGAGGTGATGGCCAGGTGGCGATAACCGTCGTGCTTCTCGTAGTCATCACTAATATTAATACAAATATTATTAGCAGCGAGGTCTTGTGAAGAGTGCTCCATTCGTAGCTAATGGGTGGTGTGTGCTCCTGCGTTCATTGTTACGTAATGGGCCAGCAGCACTCATGGGCTTGAATCTCCTATGTCGGTGACAGTGGTAAGCTGCACTTCACTGCAAACACCAAGAGCAAAGACACAACACGCCTGCGGTATTCGACCTAAATGTACGCAAATTAGTTGGCTTTATTCCAAGTGCGGCACTGTATTTGAATTTGCTGCGTCTACTTTGAACAACATGCAGGAGGCTTCCATACAACATACCGGCGCCAGTGCATGGATGGTGAAGAATACGTCGCAGCCGCTACCCCCACCACCACGACCGCTACAGACTGCGTAGAGAGAATGCCAATTGAAATGTAAACCACTGCACTACTGCGTTTATCTGAGTAGTAAGTGATGCTTGTTTGGGTGAGAGAGAGCCTAATGAAAGGGACGATGTCAAGCAGCTTGTCTAGCCTTGATGGCTCCTAACCAGGAAACGAGGCAAATTTCACATTCGTTTAGATTTAAATTTTAGTGTTTTATTTTTGAATGATTGACTCTGATCTTCATGTCTGCTTTAGCAATCCTGCGGATATCCTTGTCATTACTTTGGGACCTGGGTTAGTTTAAAACAAGTTTTAATTACGTTACGCAAGTACAGTTCGTTTGTACAAACATTTTCAGCCCATTGTTTACACGCTGTCCTGTCGACATGAGCTTTGTAAAAGCAGTTGACAAAGAAAGATTGTATTTCGATTGAAGACGATAAACATGGTAAAATGTGATTGTACAACATTTAGTGGAAAACTGTCATTGACTTGGATAGGTCAGGCAAACATTCGATGGGCGAACAATCTTGAATGAGATTTCTAGAAACACCTTCATCGCCCATTTACACTAAACCGGAAGCAGTGTTAGTGGCTAAATTCGTTTATAAATCTGTCATTCCATCCAATTAATCCTACTCAACAAACAAATGAACTATTATGAGATCGATTTTTATTCTTTGCAAAACACCACATACATAAACAAGCTTGTGACAACAAAAAGGGTAGTCAAATACAGTTCCTAACATTTGACTAATATCATGGTCTACCAACGTGATATATTTTATCCAGTTAAAAACAAATATTGACGGAATAGAGCCCTAGATGTTCGGCACCACTGTCATTCGATTTATGACAAAATGTTTTCAGCTTCAGTCAATGATAATTCAACCAAACGCTGTAACAAATAGGTCTAAAAACGGATAAAAGTCCCCTTTCCTGACTATTCCTACGCCTGCGTTTATTCATTTCCTGTCGTCATTCTTTAAAAAAATTTCTCATCGTTCCATCAATGTCTCCGGGGCTTGAATAATCCACTATTACTACTGCAGTTGAATGCAACTGCTAATGCCTTTGGCTCTATTACTTCTCGACTGTCCTTGTTACAATGTAATTTTAAAATGCATAATTTGGTTTTTGTGCTATTTGCTGTCGATTCCTGCCTGAAGATTAATGACATGGCAAACGTCGCTATTTTTCAAACATGTGGTTAATTGTCCCATTCAATACAAAATGTGGTCGAAATATTTTTAACTCATGAATCAATTTGTGAGCTAGCTTGCCTCCATATGCAAGACCACAAAAACAAACCAACAACCACCAAAGCACACGTAATATATCTGGTAATGTTGAATATGCACCAAATGCGTTAAGTAACCACCCACTCAGTAATTATAATGCGCAGAATACATTGACAGATGACTTGCATTTGCTGCTCAAAATCACTGTCGTGAATCCTGTTGATTCAACCCCCTAATCCGATCGCTCCACCTCCTACACAGGGTTCCCCTTGTCGCAGCATGTCGCCAGCCGCTCGAAACCTCAACTCCCCCTTCATTAGCCTGAATATTTATTTTGGAGGGTCCCCACGCATAGGTCTCAATTTTTGCGCATGCGTGACTCACACATCCGAACTATAAATACACACACGCAAACGCTACCCACGACACCAACGTGGTTGACCTCTGAAGTAAACGCTTGTGTTCACATGCTCTCAGGTCTTTTTTCATCGCGGGTATCAGGGAAGCGTAATCGGGCCAGGGTTAATTCCGTGGCCCCGGCGTGTTTCAAGACCACATGGTGGGGTCCACAGCATCATAACTATAATCCTTTTGGTAACAGAATTTTCGTATAATATTTAAAGGGTTGTGTTTGCGGTTCTAATTTTTTGTGCGTATTTTATCGAATACTGCCGTAACTGAAGAATACATCCTGCTTAGACTCAGTGGCCATCTCAAAACAACATTATGTATATACTCTTTTTAGCGCGCATTTGAATGAAGGTCATTGTAAAGTACATTTGTTACTACATTCAAAACAGTTTGAAATGTGGGTTACTAAGTTGCTTCACAACCCTTGTGGCTATTTTCTTGAACACGTCCTACTGTGGGAATCAATTTGCTTTTAAATTTTCGGCCGCGCATTAACTATAGTAGCAAATAAGATAGAAATTATTGCTAAAACTAATTTATTATCCGTTTTGCATGACGTGTTTGGAATAATTTATTAATAAATTCTGGAAAAAAATCGCGTTCTGCTCAAAATGGAAGTAAGATTAATTGAGTTAATTCGGTTAAGAAAGTAAGGGCAAATTCAAATCAGTTGAATAAACCACAAATCTGCCATCGACATTTCACACTAGTTCCTGATGTGCTACTCAAAAGTATTTGACTCGAAACAAAAAATGAATAAAGCAAAATTAAAAAACACCAAAATGGAAATTGTAGATTATAATAAAATCCGCGTCATTATTGCTAAAATTTTCAAAATCTACTATCAGCGCACGTTATGCAGTCAAAAGACAGCAAGTGAGCCGTCCATATTACTGCAACAAAAATTCGGCAGGACCACGGCAGTGAGGACCTGTATCGAGAACCACAGTGTTACACAATGAACTTCTCTTTTGGACAAAAGCATGCGTTGCTTTTTTGAAAAACAAAACTTGCATTGCTGTAAGTTGAATATATGCGATCAATGTGCGGCGGTGCTTTGAGCATGCATATGCGACAAAAGTTGCACATGGGAGCATTGAATGCACATCTTTACTATGCGGGTTAAAAAAACCTTGAACTCGCTTTAAACGGCGAGTTTAAGTTGAGTTTCTCACCTGAGTTCCTAGTTAATCCAACTGTCGTGATTACAGATAAACGTGTAGAAAATATTGTTATGTTTCGCCCCCTTTAAAGTGTGAAGATAAGCCCTTTATTCTCGACCAATCACATTCTGCCGTAAATGGTCTGCCAGGTTCACAACGGCCTTGACCCTATGCCCAATCAATGTTTTTGGTCCTAGTGCAAAGTGTTGTCTTTTCAAATTACAATTTACCAAACCGATCCATACGGATCGGTTGTGTTTCTTTTATTTCAGAGTCTGGTTACGGCACACCGCAACTCTACCAATTTCCAGAAGTGTGTGCTTTGAAGAATTAAAAATATACAAGTGACAGTGCGCTGTATTGCAGTAACAGTGCGGAATTAAAAGTGGAACATATTTCCGTACTGCGTGCGACATCCAAATCCACCATTTTAAGTGTACTACAATTGGCCTTTTAGGCATTTTGAATGATACAAATTATAGTTTAATGCAACGTGACTCATCAAATGGACAGTGATTGAACTGCAAGCGTGAATCGCATCGTCGATAGAGGCAAGCCGCACGACACGACTAATGGTAACATGCTTAATGTTCACCGCTGTCCCTCTCTTTGCATATATGCCATGGTATTTTGCATATAGACGAATTCCGTCGTCTTGTGGGGCGCATTATTACTCCGCTTGAGAAGCCAGCGCCTTTGAAGTGTGAAGGTAAGCCCTTAATTCCAGACCAACCGCATTCTGCTCTAAATGAACTCTATTGACGTTGAATTGCTTTTTGTTCAGCCTGCTCGATTTCAGTGAATTATTTGAAAATACTCTACTTTCATTGCTTGAAATTCGGGTTTTGACGTGGCAACATCTGAATATGTGCACTTGTACTGGTGTCGAATGGTGATGATTTATTTATCCTGCAGTAACCATCCACTGACGCACTAAAATCGGCCAACTATTAACATAGCACATAGACTTGTTTTCTAAGTGTACACAACTCGTTCTTAAAAAAAGTCCATTTAACAATATTGGGAAGCAATGCTGCTGTTCATTATTATTTCTTGAGCTTGAGATGAATAGCAAGGAATTCTTTTCAGTTGTTTTAACTTTCATGTTGGCACAACTGGCAAGCATCAACTTAAAAGCATATTTTTAATGGCAACCAGTCAGTATTTAGAGATGTTTATAATTTGTTCTCAATTAAAACAAAGCAATTCAAATATGAATCCAACTGGTACCGTATGTAAATGCACAACTCCTGCAGTCGCCATCCACTGACGCACTAAAATCGGCCAACTATTAACATAGCACACGGATTCGTTTTCTAAGTGTACACAATTCATCCATATAAAATAGTCCTGTTAACAATATTGGGGAAGCAATGATGGTGTTCATTATTATTTCTTGAGCTTGAGAAGAATAGCAAGGAATTTTTTTGTTTTTTAATTCTTATAAATTTCATGATGGTACTACTGGTAAGCATCATCTTGATAGCATATTTTTATGACAACCAGTCTGTATTTACAGATAGTAATAATTTGTTCTTAATTAAAACAAGACAATTCAAACATGAATCCAACTGGTACTGTATGCAATTCAACGTACACCTAGCAGAAATACAAACTGACCAAGGCCTTTCTTTACGACCGCTTCTTGCTTGTCATTTTTTTACATCCCTGTATTTGTAACAACTTATGAGGCAAATATTTTCCGTTACCATGTGTTGTTTCAAGAACATTGAGAAACTTAATAGCGCAAAGTCATAAAAGTCGGCGCCAGATGGGTAGAAATGATGCTCTACTTAAAATTGATGCATAAAACGTGGTCGCATTTTGCGACACCAAACTATTTGTTTTTTTTCATCTGTTTTAGCTATGGGCTGTCACTAACATCACCAACCATGCACGTCTAGACAAAAAGACAGTGTGAAAGCGCGTTTAATTGACAATTCACAGCAAGTCGGCTTTGCAACGCAATTTTGGTACAACCATGGAAATGTGGACCTTTGTTTATTTACAATTAAATGCCACATTTTACACACATACTTGCAAGACATCATTGCCATTACAGGGGGAACGCATGTCTTCACACAGCTTGAAACTATTTAAATGCACGCCCCGTGCACCCAAAGCCAGAAATGGCTTTGCCCATCGTGACTACCCTATTGCTCTTCTGCTTCAGGCCTGCAACGGCCCTGTGGTTCAAGTACCCAAATGTAGATATCTTGCATTCAATGGCGATGAGGACAGAGGACACAATGCCAAACTTTAATCTGTGCTACGAAAATTGCACAAACTTGGGTCCTCCTTTCGATTGCGGTCTTTATGACGCAAAATCTGTGAGTTGTTCGACAATTCCACAAATGCACGGTTGCTCTAGTGAGCCGTGTTGTGTGGCAGGACTAAGTTGATAAATTTTGACTTTTTTATAAATTGGTTATTTGCAAACGTTATGCGTTTGAAGCCTGGTAGGTCAAATGCTTGACTAAAATGTCCATAATAATGAATTTAAAAATAATACGAAATTCGTTAAAGTGTCTTGAGAATTTGTTTTTAGAAGAGTTCATAAATGGATTTGACTTGGCTTTGTTTGGACTTAAAAAAGATGATATGTAAGAAAAAAAAAATTTTCTAGAAAACTTAAGGCATAGTGAGATGTCATATTCACTTTTTGTAATTGCAAAAAAACACCTTTTTTGACGCACTAAGAACTTCCAAAAATATCAAATCGATATTTTCACAAGTTAATTGCTTTGCATTTTTGTTTCCTGTTAGACCAGAATCAAGATTGCTTCTTGTTCGTCAAGTGCTAGCACAACACTCAAAAGCAATGTGCAGTAAAAGTAAATTAGTAAATCTGACTGGATGCAGGAAATTCCGTGACATAAAAGAAGGAAATAATTTTGCCATTATGTCAAAACACGATTAAATAAGTACCAACTTGTCTATGTCAAGCATATCTTTTATAGGTGATGTGTTACTGTGGGATATTGGATAAACGTAGCAACCCTACCTACCATGTTGTTAATCGCGCAGTGACGGCGTTTAAGTTTGAAAGCGGTAAGTCTGCGTTTTGCAAACATAATTACTTGCATTGCATGAAGCTTGCTACCAAGTTTGCACCTGTTATTTAAGTACCTAGATATGGCTTGCGTTTTGCATTTTATATATGCTTTAAACATAGCAAAACACCTAATATGCACATTGGTTTGTACAGGTTCATTCAATCAAGCCGTTGTGACAGGCTGAGTGAGATCTTTGACGTGATTCGAGATGCAGAAGCACCAGTGTATTTAAATTTCTACACGCAACTATAAATGACGGTTATGGCACTGACACACGTTCATAAATTGGGCTACGCGTTTTTGTAAAAAAATTACCAACAAGTTCTCAAAACGTTTTTCACTTAGGCATGAGCAGAACCAACCACATCAAAATCTCATTTAAATGCAGGTTTCGACTGTACTTGTACAAATCGAATTCTGAACGACATGCATGGCTTTGTTGTGTCATTCGCATCAGACGACATGGACAAATGCGAAGATTCCTGCCTGAAAAACGTTGAAATGTCAAACGTTGCAATTTTCTTCGAAGACATGGTTTGTTATCACCCTCAATTTTAATTTATTTTTTCTCGAGAAATGAATTTGATGATATGAATTTATCAAGCAGATGCACATATTCACAAAATGTGGCATAAAACGCGTAAATGTGACCCCTAAAATGTGGAAGTGTTAGAACAAGACATATTAATAATGTGCGACTACTTATTTGCGAGTGAAAACCTGCAAATTGGCTGCATCCTTTTGCGCAAATCGATGCCGAAAAATTTTCTATTATTGTGCGCCAGGAATCCCTTTGTGGAGACATATTTGCAGGTTGTGCTATGAAGGTTAATCATATTTAACTATTGATAGCTTAAGTACCTCCATCAGGGCGATGAATCCACGAAGGCACATTCAGCGCATCTGATAATGATAATGATTATCTGATAAGTCCAGCAATAAACGAAATTGTAATTATATTCAGTTCATTACACGGGATAACGGTTTATATTTGATGCTCAGAATTATAATTGTCGCCGTTTCGAAATAATTATTTGTTTTTAAAATCGCAGTTTTGGTTTAATGTGCATAATTTCAACTAGAGCCGCTGTAACTGCCACACACAACCCGATGACCCACATCCGATTGTGCTGCGACAAAGTGGCCAACTCAACACAGCCTTACGCTCATACTGCCTTCAGCGTACGTTTGCATGTTCTGCGTAACAATGTACCTAGTGGCCTTGTTATTAACACGCATTTTGCACATTTAATATTCTGAATTTAAAGCAACAAGTCTGGTTGACTGGGAAGTTGCGTCATACAACCTAGTGAATAACATTTTCTCTGCTACTAAAATTAAGCAAAACAGCACAGCTCTATGTAGAGTTGACGTAATGTACAGTGTACCGTGCCAATGCTTTTGATGGATAAAGTAGCATTTGCCATTGACCCCAGACATTCATCAATCCTTACTAACAACTCCACAAAGAGAGATTAATAATCTATTTCTGGGTAACTTCTATTTACTGTGCAGTATTGAGTAACCTGTTTTGCAATTTTAGTGGCTGAAAACTGTGGTAAGTATCCGAAGCAACGTTTTAACAATTTCGCCACATATTGCGTATTTTAATGATGCTAGGCACTAAATAGCATTGCACATTGAAACAGGAAGCTTGCACATTTCTTCTTCGCTTACCTCGGTATGCCAGAAAATGTACAATTGATCGTCGTTTCGATAGAACACTACACGTTTCATTTTCGTGTTATGACTGTACAATATTCAAGTGTAATAAAGCTTGCTGGTTTACGGCAAGGCGATTTTACACTTGTGGCTGATGGAAAAGTGGACTGAGGAATAATTACTTCAACAGTGGGAATAGGCTTGTCAGATATACGGCACTTGAGCATCCAAACCCATACAAACTACACTAGTCATCACTCGAAATTTTAATGCGACTACTGGGCAATGCATCAAGTAAGTGTCAAGCTAATTTTAAATAGCAATTTCATCCTACAAGTTTCTAATAAGACCAAATCGCCTTTTAAAATACTGCGTCTGGTCTACCGTCT
Organism: Mesocestoides corti; assembly: GCA_900604375.1. NCBI lineage: Eukaryota > Metazoa > Platyhelminthes > Cestoda > Cyclophyllidea > Mesocestoididae > Mesocestoides > Mesocestoides corti. The sequence goes on from UXSR01005245.1 coordinate 138,782, forward strand.
CAGCTGACGGTTGGCAGATAATTGAAGCAAAATACCGTGTTGCATTCGTAGTGGAAAGAAGGATTTTGGTGGAGCACCCAGATGCGTGAGAGACAAATTTGCATTAAGTCATCTGAATGTGCTATCGTTTTACAGGAAGAAATTGCAACAGGGAGATACAACACATTTTAAATAAAAACTACAGCAGCTGCACTTGGATAAATGTGGCGGCTTTCATCTATAGTGCCTCATAAATGCAAGTCATGTCAATAGTGCGTGGCTTTACGCGATACAAACAGTACTCACATTGTGTAAAGCAGTGATTGTATTTTGGACTTTAAAAGAACATGTGTGAGCAAATGTACTTTAAATGATCGGCTTGATTAAAAATACACAGCACACGAAGTGATTGCAGTTTAGGAATTGTCACCGAATACTGAAGTGTTTGCAAATCTCCGGCTACTGGAGTTATATTTGACTCAAAGCCAACCGAATAACGTATAATTATGTAGCGACTCAATTGAGTGCAATGGCAAACATGCTTTATGTGATTGATTTTAATCTACAAGTGCACCAATATCCCATTTAGGCAGTTTACACAGTTCTATAAAAAAAGCGGTTTTTTGCCTGTAAAACGGCATTACCGAGTTGAGTTTTCAAAGAATTAGGAAACCAATGGAATGCTAGGTTGATGCATTGCGAATGTTTGATGATTTGTTCACTGCAAACTTAGTAGTGTCGATTGAGCATATGTCCTGATTTGCGGTTGACATTACCAGCGTTATGCCTTTACTTCTGCTATTTCGACAGCATGCAGTGCAAGTGGGCACCTAGAAATATCACGTGCTGGTTTTCAACAAGCAACTTTTGACGGCACAAATAATTGCCAACAATCCTGAACGTCACCATCGTCAAACGTTTGAAATTTGCAAAATGTCCAATTAATTTAACGCAGCCTGCACATCCTCCACCAATTAATTAGAGGTGACTATGACAAACGTGTTACTTAACAATGCTAGTAAACATGCGAAGGCCAGAAAAAATGGTTTAAATTGCTTTAGTCATATAGATGCGTATTATTGGCTAGGACAATAGTCACGATGGATCAGCGTCATTTCTAGCGAAAGCAAGTAAACATGTAGTTATAGATTTCCTTGGATTTTGGCTCAGAAACGAAGTGTTTTCCGCGCGAGGTCCTATCATAAGTCAGCATGGGAGCTTAGCTTATGCAGCATAAGTAATATAATTGCGTAGTTTTATATGCAGGCAAAACGTCGCATTGTAGTAACCAATTAATTTTTTATTTGCCCTGTGGATGAACCGCTTGAATGTAAGCATTTGCTTTAATGTCCATAATGAAAAGGTCACATGTGGCGACTTTTAAACGGTCTTGTGAAGTGCTTGATTTCGGATTTTGCCCTTGTGTCCGCGCCCTGCATCTTATTTAAAATGATCGAAAAATTAGGCTTAACTTAGTAGCCACAACTTGTCGCTAATGAGGTGACGCAACTGACGGTTTTGCATCATCATGGCTTACCGCCAGTTGATTTTCTTTCATTTTGCTATCTGAAATTCCTACCAACCGGGACATTGAAATCTCGTTCGACGATCAGGTAATGAGGACGTATCAAACTCTTCATGCCATGTCCACTCAGCGCACACCGTGCAATGCTTCCACTGACTTTGCTTGCTAAAGTTAATTCTCCAAATCCAAAACTTATGAAACCAGACAGAAATATGTTATCAAAAATGCGATAAATGCCACTTTGAAAATTGCCGTTAAGTTGCCCAGAGAAGTGAAGCCTTATGAGACCAGATTTAAATGTATCCTAAAAGAACCTAATCGTCAGATTTTTAGATATAGCCGGTTTTAATAAAAGCAAATACAAATTTTACATTTGCGTTAAATCAGACCAGCTACCACAAAAACCCAGTTTCATGGAACACACAAATGTATACAGCGCTCACAGTTGAAAATAAACTAAAACTCAATGTAGTGCATGAGAAAAGGCGGCTTCCACCGATGGCCTCAGTCACCACGTGGCAGGTACACGCTGTTTGTGGTGCTATTCGCGCCTCAGAGTGTACTGCAGCTCACCGATGCCACCCACGTGAAAGATCCACGCAACCCCCTTGCTGCCCGTTCATCACTTAACGGTGAACGTCAGAACACACACATTAGCTACGAATGGAGCACTCTAGCAAGGCCTCGCATCATTAGTGACGACCACGAGAACCACGACGGTTTCCGCCACCTGGCCTCCAACTCGCTGGATCACGGACGCGCGCCGCCACGCCCGGCCACTCGCACATCGAATTTTTAACTCACAACAACACCAACGCTTACAATAACAGCATGCCATGATATTGGTTAATCGATGTCAGACGTTCATCAAATGTCGCTAAAATTACATCTGATGAAAGTCTTCAGCTATTGCTAAACGATAGGTTCAGTACGGCCGGAGTAAGCATTTATATTAGTGCGCTCTATCACGCTTCTTTAGACGTCACGCACAAATATCCAATGACAAAAGTGCTTATATGCAACAAATACATCCATGTATAGCAATTTTGTTTTAGATTCCAGCGTTTATGTTTCCTCTGAGGTAGCAAATGTGCCGGTTTCACAACGGCGCTGATCATATGCAGAATATTTTTTTGTAGTTGCTTGTTCAAAGAATCGTCTTTAGGAATTACAACTTGCCAAATTGATGTATACAGGTCGTTTTTTTTGATTTTAAAGATATTCGACAGAGTCTGGTTTGGCACACTGCAACTCGATCAATTTAAACAGGTATGTGCTTCGCAAATATTAGAAATTCATAAGTGACAGTGCGCTGTAATGCAGTTAGAATGCACGAGATTATAAGAAAAACATTTCCACCTTACTGTGTGCATCATTCAAATTCACCATTTTGACTGTACTATCATTGTTCATTTAGGCGAGTTGAATGATCCAAAATATGATTCTATATAATTTGACTCATTAAATGGACAGTGGGTGCACTTCAAGAGTGAATCATGTCGTCGATGCAGGCAAGACTAACGACACGACTAATTTGACCATGATCGTAACAAGATTGCTCACTGCTGTCACTCTCTTTGCATATATGCCATGGCATTTTGCCAAAAGACGTTTTCCGTCGTCCTCGATGGTTCATTTTCACTCCGTTTGAGACGCAAACACCAACATCATCAGACATGGCAACATGTCTACTCCTGTGGTAACCAAAGCATGCTACGTTTCACGTTTTGTGGATTATTGTCATTTTGCTTAATTACGTAAAGGACATTATTTTGCAATTTTGACATGCGGCCAGTAACTCTCACCAAACTTATGACAGGGTTGTGAGCAGCAGGTACACGATTGACAAAAGGAACCTAATTAGTTGTGTTTGATTAATGATCACAAGCCGTAATACAGATCAGCTAAGACGCAACTTTAAAACCGTGATGCATCATTTCAATACAGTAGATTTAAATGTTTGAAACGCTTACAACCACGCGATGCCAAATTTTAGTTTGAACAGAAAAGTTGCAAGAGGTCGGACGCCATCATAAGCAGAGTAAAATATTTTATTCCGATAACCACCCCAAATTTAAAAAAAAAATGAAGATAAGCAAAATTAACCAGGATTACTTAGTCATGCACAGAACTTCACGTGTTATGGTTGTTATTGATTAATAAAATCTAGTCAAATTTGCAAAGGTATAATGGCACAAAGCCGGGTAGAATTGCATGAATTGCTAAACGGTTCTTGGAAAAGCTGTCCAGATGACGGTTTTGAGTCGCGAGGACCAAAAATCTGCTAGTAGCATTATCGCATCATGCAAATTGTGTATGAGCGTGTCGACCAATAGAGCCCAATACAGCTTCAAATAGAGAAAATTGATTCGGGTTTGATGATTTCACATTACCTGCTATGTGATGTGGTTAATGTGGAACGAGATTCGATGTGTTCTTTAGCCTCGCTGCGACAGCCGGGATTGTACTCATGATGCAAATTTTACATTCCTGTTCACTCATGCACAATTGTCCCAGGGCTACTAGCCGGACAAAAAATTCAAAAAACAGTCAGTCACATAGGTACGTAAAACGTCAGCAATCCACGAAAATCAAAATTGTTGCCATAATGCTCTATGTGGCAGTGGTGTTGGCAGTTATTATGTTGTTTGTCATGTTGACAGCTGTAGTGGCGAGATAATGCGTGCCAAGAAAAACCGATATGTCCATTTTCAAAATTTCATGGCACATATGCAAAGAGAGTGAGAGTAGAGAACGAAAACCATGACACGCTCTAATGGTGAACGTGCGAGCAAACACGCAAATCGCAGTTGATTAGGGATCCTTTATAACTTGTGATCTAGTTTGTCGGTTTCAAATGCTTGAGTGCTTGGCTATCTAGTGATATATCCTGTCATTCATTTAAAAGAGCATTGTTTCTAAACAAGACTGAATAACATAGTTCAAAGTGGCAACTAAGGGTGGCGGACGTGGCGGCGCGCGTCCGTGATCCAGCGATTTGGAGGCCAGGTGGCGGAAACCGTCGTGGTTCTCGTGGTTCTCGCTAATGATTGCAGCAAGGCCCTTCTTTCAGTGCTCCATTCGTAGCTAATGTGGTGTGTGTGTGTGTGTTCTCGTAAGTTCACCGTTACGTGATGAACCAGCACCGGAGGCATTGCTCGGATCTTCTCTATCGGTGACTGCGGTGAGCTGCACTAGCCTGAGGCACGAGGGGCACAATAAACGGCTTGTACCTGTATGTGGTGACTAGGGCCATCGGTGGACGCCATCTTCTTTCTATCTATTTCGTCGACATTGGCACTACCGCCGCTGTAAAGCAGGATCTTAGAAGTTTTGATGTCAGCATAGAAAACACTTGAATTAGCCGCACTACAGAATTCCAGATTTCGGCCGCACCTGCACGAGGGGATATACTGAGTATGCTGTACAAGTGAATATACTGACACCTTGGCAGGATTGAGAGTGCACTACATGAATTACGCAAAGAAACAAAGCACACCGTGGCTGCACCATTTAACCTGACTGTGAATGTCTTAACAGGCATTATTGTAACAATGTGCTGCAATGCACTTGATTTTGTGGTATGTGCTTTGTACAACGTGCAAAGCGCTTCCGTACAACTAATCATCTTTGTCAACGACTGCAGCTGCAGCAGCAACGCAAGTGCATGAATGGCGAGGAATAAATGGTGGCAATAACCTCTAAGAGCTGCTTTCAGTTCATTCAAAATGAAGTGAAGACAACCGATCTACTTTGTTTATTCGAGTAGCAAGTGATTTGTGCTTGGATGGCGGGTCGCCTATTTGCAAAGGAAAGGACGCACGGCATGTTTAGCTTGAAATGCGCCTGTGGTGGACTGACAACCACTTCACGTCAGTGATGCGTTTATGAGGTCCTGAGTGGACCAATGACTCACCTCCTGTTGTTTGCCTCTGTCAGCATTCGCCTTTAACGCGCGGTTACTTATACGCCCACAAAACCACTTTGCTGGTTTGACACAAATAAATTGTCGTGTTCTCTGTCGCCTCCTTGTTAATTAAATGGTTGCAAGATAGTGCTAAATTTCTAACAACTACTGGCCCAATCAGCTAATTAGGCAGATTGCAGATTCGTTAAAACGTATGTTTTAGTGTTTTATTTCCTAACGGTCCTGTGAATATCCTGTCATTTTTTCGATACATGCCATGTTGTGAAACAAATATGAATTATGAAGTTTAAGTAATATTGAGTCATGCAAATATATTCAGCACATTGCTTCCACATGGTTTTGCCTACATAAACGTGGGATAAGCAGCTTATGAGGATCAATTGAAGAGAAATAGGCATTGTAAAATATTATTGTGCCGCATTAGGTTTAAAACTGTAAGTTACAAATAGTGGACAGCCACAGAGTTGAATAAAGGATTTGCCAAGAAGAGAATTCTGAAGGCGTCTTTATCGCCTATTCAGAATGAAACTGGAGTGGTGTTAGTGCCACAATTCCTTCCGAAATTTGTATTTCACGCAAACCTATCCTAATTTTGGTGGCCAAAATCGTTTCATTATGGCCACATCTGTGTTATCCTAGCGTGTAGTGGACAGACAGCCATCTCGTGTGAATGATGCGTGTGCAAAAGCGGGGTGCATCGATGAATCACCCCTTTTGTTGTTGGTAGTGCTAAGACTCTAGCCACTGCATCTTGTAATCACGACGTGATGAAACCATCTTATTTTGGACTCCTTTTATTGGCGATCTCCGTATAGTTTATCACAACTCCCTCCTCTGTTAAGAATGAGTGAACCTATTTCTGTATACCTCTGTGCGGAAAACATATCAGTCAACTTTCTCCCGCACAGTCCCAAAATCCGACTTTGTTTTACGCGACATGAGGCCCATTTTCCCACTTCTCCAAATACTTTCATGTTGTTTAAAATATTCGGAGAGATGTTACAACAGACGTTATCGACTTGCTTGGAACAATGCCTTCTAAAAACCCCTATGGAAAGTTGAAAGATGCTGTTCTCACATAAATGATCAGCTTGAACGAGCCTCGCTGTCGACGCCTACTATCTAGTTTCAAAGTAGTTAACAGGCCTCCTTCGACATATGCCCCACGTTTATGGCGATATGAAGGTTAATAAATCCGTTCTACGCGGAACGTGGACTGAACTGTTTTTGGCACACATGAACACAATTGCCTTGTTCCAAAGCTCCAGTGTACATTTGCAAAATGGCTCGTAATACCCCCGAATGTCTAACCCACGGAGCGGAAAATCAAACCATTTCCTCTGATGTAGCAGCTACAAGGTAGCCAAACACCAACTGAGATTGAATGGATTATCATCTAGACAGCCTCATCAACGACAGCACCCCACTTCCCGTTTCCGCTGGCCAAGTCAACCCAGGAAGAGATCCGACCTACCCCTGAGACACGTTGTTCGCTTTGCTGATTCCGTTCGGTGGTGTTCGAGCTTTTACTGTTTCACAGTTAAAACTCAGAAGGAATATTTGTAGAGGACTGACAGCCACCGTGCGTGAGTGAGGGTGCATTGGGGCCTGAGTGGACCACTTACTCACCCACTTTTGTTATTGGACCCTGTCAGCAGTCTCGTCTTACACAAGCGTACTCATGCTTTTGAAAAGCTACCTGTCTGCTACACAACCCCTTTCCTCGGGTTGTTACGGGCTCTTTACTAGAGAGTTGTAAGGTAGTGCTAAAACTTGGCACACATGAACACAATTACCTCGTTTCAAAGCTCTAGTGTACATTTGCAAAAGCATGCGGAAATGGCTCATAATATCCCCGAATGTCTAACCCACGGAGCGGAAAATCGAACCATCTCCTCCGGTGCAGCAGCTAACAAAGCAACTTGGCTGTTTCAACACCAATAATCCAGTCGTGTCCGCTGTCGCCTCTTTTCCACTCCTAAGTGCTGTTAACTAGAGGGTTGTTAGATGGTGCCAAATCTCTCACCACTACAAGCGTATCGTGGTTGGTGAGCACGCAATGATTTTAAATGGTTGGTGTTGCGTAATGCTGCCGATCACGCGTGTTGGTATGATTTTTCAGTGAATTGAATAATTAAGGATATTTGAGTGAATGCTTTGCTACAGTTAGAGAGTAGTATCTAAGCCACTGAATCATCCGATTCCTCTGCCTGACATTAATGAGGCCCATTAAACCTTCCGTGGGTTATTATTAAAAATATCAACGTTTTCTGCTCCCTGCATCGCTTGAGGCGATTGTTGCATCCTACATGAATTTGAATTTCGTAGCGAGCTCTCTGCGGGCATTCCTAGTCAGTTATGTTTGGAAAAATTTTTTAATGTTTGGTTTTTTCCGGTAGTTATCTCTATGGACAGCAAGGAATCACAACCACGCTCGATCTAAAACAATAAATAATAACCTATTACCTTCTAACTCTCTAATGAAAACGCAGTTTAAGGTAAAATACTATATCAGTTCTATTTTGGTAAATATTTTAGAGCTACTTTAATGTGTGACATTTTGTCAACCCAAAAATGGCATATTCTGGTAATCATTTGAGAGTTTAACAGTTTGTTTGACAAACATTTACATGTTTGTCTTGACGAATCTGGCATCCAGCCGTACCATAATTTGCGCATGTGCACAAGCACAGTACATGTCGTCGGAAATAGATCTTTAATTGTACTTTGTGAGCACAGAGCGTGTTAATCCCTAGACGTTTATTCTGCATAAAAATAATATAGCTTCCAATCTCAAAGATTAACCGCGCATTGGTAAGTTTCGTAAACGTAAGCTGAAAAACGTTTGTCTCGTCATTTAATTTCTATGCGATAGACCTGTGGTAAGTTACCTGTGTCGTTTGCTTGAATTGTGTTTTAATGCATTAGCTTGGTTGTTTAGCAAAAGTTAATAATATTTGTAGAGAACAACAAATTATATATTAAGGGCAACAAATTAATCGATGTAGGTAGTCTCGTTTTTAACATATTCTTGCCCTCTTTGCTTTACTATCTAATGCTTGCATAATACTCCCCATAATTATTAATAATTCGTTAAACAACATGCACTACTCTTTGTACTGGTGTTTTTTGACAGCAATCAAAATCAAAAATCTTCGTTTTAATTACGTATTGTCAAAGGTTAATTAATAGTTGCAAAGAAGTAAAATTGCACCATACAGACTTAAGATCGATGTTATCATAGTGGTTGCTGAGGTTGTTGAACTTGTTGTTGCCGTGCTTGTTGTCGTGCCATTAGGTGACATCTGTCGACATTGTCTTCGGTAACATTCGTAGCCTTTTGGGCATTTGCTGCAAATCGGTCCACTTTCATATGACCGATTCGTAATTAGTAAAACACTGAAGAAATTGCCACAGAAATTAGTGGTTGAAACTCGATGGCATTGTAGGTGAGTATTCAATCTTACCCTGGATCGTAAATGCACACGAAGACATTCAGAGGATCTGGAGAAACGTTACTGGTTTTGCATAAACCTATTGCGCACCCAACTCCCGTTGACGCAGCATACACAATCTATTAACCATGAGATATAAAACCGTCTTAAATATGAGGCAGCAAATCTGGTGTACGCATAAGTATGCGCATTGTATTTTGACAAAATGTGGCTTTATTCTTTGACTGCATTTTTGCCAGACTTAGAAATCACTTTAGTCAGAACCGACTACTGGGTTTAATGTGTACTTTGACGGAATCATTTAAGTCCAAACGCCATGGAACAGGAAATATTATGCCTGGAACATTTACTATTGGACATTTTAGTGCCAGACAGTCAAAGTGATTAAGTACTTAATGACGCCCAGACCAATACTAATGCCAGGTGCAAAATCTGTGTCACTAAATTCATGTACAATTTCACAAATCGAATTATTTCTTCGAAATAAAAAAAAGCCATCTCACTAACTTGCTTGTAATTGTGGCAATTCCCTAAACATTTCGCAGGTTCGATATCATATGGGTATTTGGCAATATTGCACAAGTCGTTGTATTCAAGTGTTTCATTCGGTGAAACTATGAAAACTGCCCCAACATTTCGTTACACTGGATCCTGTTCAACCTTAGTGGTGTTGCAAATGCTAAGTGCTTTCACTGCCAGGTTTTGCGCTTTTGTCGAATAACTCTGAAGTAAAGCAATGAAATAAACAAAACCAGAGTAATAAAAATTTAAATCATCCATAGGATTTTAATCAATCCATAAAGCTACCGGTAATGTGACAGAACAGCACATGTAGCAATATTACACCGAACACAACGAACCACCAATCATTTAAACGGCTAAATTTTTAATTGACTAAACCTTAAAGACATTTTGAATAATGCAAGTACCGACATTAGACACACTGAACAGTAAAATCTTAACATTACACTAACTTGTGTGCTGCTTTAAACGTACCAGAAACATCATGTTGGTGGCATTTGGGGTAACGTTTTCACGTTGCTGCGTGTTGCATTCTAAAATAATTTTGCGGTCATTCTCCGACGGAATTTCCGCAAACACCTGCGCCAACAGCACCAGTAGGCAGATTAGCTCCCGCATGCTCTCTTCATTGCATTAATGCAAATTACTAAATTGAAAAAAAATGTACTTGCACTTGGTCCACAAAGGAAACGCTTGACGAAATTGTGAAATTCTGATGTGAGAGCACTACAATCAGCCGTTTTATAGTTGCTGGTTACAGTAGCTGAATACCAAGGTGAAACATGTGACTCTTCTCTCTCCAGCGCACACTCGGTACACACTCCAGCTGAGTATCACAAAAGTCATCAATTGAAGCTTAGCTGGCTATTCTGCAGCAAGGTTTCATGCCATATGGAATAAAGAATATAATGAGCGTCTTGCGTAATAGAGTTTCTCCTACTTTGAGAAATGCAGTGGCTGAAAACTGATTCCTAATTCCATTGACGGATATTTAGACTATCAAACGATCAATCATTTCCCCAAATACATCCTACCATAAATCGAATGTGTGGAATGAGTTAATAAACACAATACTTTTAAGCAGAAAGTTAACTTATGCAAACATTGCAATTTATTAATTTGTGGCTCAATATTGACTTTATGCCTTGAGTGGCACGTTCAAACACGCATTCATAGGATGGCATTTAAAGTACTGTTTCCAACCGCATGCCTGATGAGAATACCCCACTAACGCTTCGGGCTTTGTGCTTTTGTAATTTTGTAGGCTATTTTCTTGACTGTTCTCAGAAACGGGGCGCGCGCTGAGAACCAATCAGTTATTAAAAATTATCACCAAAAAATTGTGGACTAATTTGTATACAATCAGCTGAAAATCTGTGTTTTAAATTGAAAGCTAAGCTTCATTTTCCTAAACATCCCATTGGAATTGAAATCGCGATTACAGTTTCGGACACCTACCCTAACGCACTTTGGTATGACTGTTGTTACATACCTATTTGATGCTTTCTGATTTTCAAGTCTATTTTTTTAAAAAAAAACATGTTTGCCTGAAATATATTTGACGATTTAAACAAATCAAATCAAATTTACTCACAGTGCAAATTGCAACCCTCCTTTTTTAAATGAACCACCTTAGTTAGATTACGACGTTTTGTAAATGTCAAAATAAATGACCATCATTTTTATAACTGCCGTTTAAATAAGTCGGTTCAAATTAGATTATACCCACTGACAATGCTTTGGGTGTTTTGATTTCCGCATAATTTACTCCGTTTGCAGGTTTTATCTGCAAATGCATCGTGTTTAGTTGGTAACCAAACACTGAGTCAACGTTGAACCAACAAAATGACCTACTATAATATTCGGTCTGATTAATATGATAGTTGTCAAAATTTTGAGTAAAGTGAATGACATACTGCATATATAAAAAAAACGTGCATCTGAGAAAGGTTAACCAAATATAGTCCTTAAATTTTCATTTGAAATTGATCGTGAAGAATGTTTTAAAGTTCAGGCTAAATTGACATAGATATGTGGTAAATACTCTTTGCTTACTACAATTTAAGTTAACTTGTTCTGATTAAAACGCATCAAATACTGCGAATGAAATTAATTCTGGATAGATTTTGCTGATTACAAGACAATTGTATATGAAACGTTTGAATAAATTAGCAGTGGTTAAATTTCGGCAACTAGTCTCCTTAAGTCAGTTTACTTGTCAAGCAAGATTCGACCACTGAACTCATAGACCATTGCGATCCTTTTCGTGAATCATCAGTTCGATTTTAAATAACCAGTCCATGTCTAAATGGAAGAAAAATGTAGTGATAAGATGCAGACTATGGTCATAAATACGCTTTACAGATTGCAGCATTAGTGTAAGGAGTAGGTGGATTGCATTATACCGGACACTCACATAATTTGATCAAGCCTGCCAATCTCGAATTGTGTGTTGCTTTCAACAATTCTCCTGCTGCCACGTGACAGTGTTGCCTTCTAGCCATTTAGAAAACCACACTCTTCTAAGTTCATTTTTCAAATTGAGATTTCACTAAATCGCCATGAGTCAGAGGTGCTTAACGTCTTGAAGGAAGAGGTCTGCAGGCGCACACAGAACAGCTAGTTCAAGATAAACAGAATTGTGGGCAGATAATCATGTGCTTTAGATGTTACATTAATATTTTTCATGTATTCAAAATTATGGTTGTATCTACGGTGCAGCTAATTTCGTTGGAAACTATTATCCACGGCATGCTGGAACATTTACTATTATAGCGCCTTTCACCTGAGCAGGATTAAGCAGCCATTGTGTGACTCCTGAGTGCGTTGATATTACGATTGTATTCGGCGAAGTTTGCGATAACAAATCTTCAAAATTTCGAGACTGTCTGGAGCGCTGCTGGTCGTTAAGATCTAAATCACTTCGCGTCCCGGAAGACAAAACCCTGGAGCCAATCACATTAAAAATTAAATACCATGATTTGGAATTCGCATAAAATGCAGTGTTGTTTATTACTTGCCATCGTAATCTGTGCTGTTTTGTCGTGTTTTGTGTATTCTAATACTTTCAGCGCAACCAATTTTTAAAGTACTTGATTAGTATTAAAACAATCGATTCCTTTTCCCTTTATTTTATCAATTATAACTTAACTGCACGCAAAAGGAACAGATTAATTTTATGGCCTGCGTCCTAATGGCAAGATATGAAGCTGTGTTTCCGGACGCTCATTTTAAAGTGTGTAAACCTGTTTAAACTAACACATTCTTTAAAACCTTTTGCTGAAAATAAAAAAAAACAACTAATTACCAACCTCTATATGCAAAACAATGCAAGACTGACACCTGATTAGGTACTTGGTGTTTAACACTAACATTTAAACAAACGCTATATCTTCTGATCTGAATACACTTTGCGTGACAAAGATTGCTTCGAGTGTGACTTGGTGAGCAAATCAGTGCGGATTTAGAAAGCCATTAGTAGCCTCATTTTCAACATTGCATAACCTGGAGAAATGAGCAAAGTCGCAGTGCCAAATGTGAGTAGAACTAAGTTTAATGATATTTGATTGGATAGAAATGAGCAGAAAGTAGCTTTGTGAATCACAACGTAGGCTGGCTTTGTGTGGAAATTCATGCACATCTGTGTATGTTGCCAGCAGTTATATCACACGTGGCAAATACTCACGATACTGTGTCAGTGTAACTGGGTGTTAGTGTCATGAAATGTGATTTCAAAATTTAGTGCGTTAAAGTGAGTGAAGGAGCTTAACTTGTGCATACTTAGTTCCATATTGGTAAATAACTCATAAACATGTCTTAGACTCCACGATGCAGCGTCAAATGTAAAAAATGTCGTTATAATTACATTAAAACGAGGTTCAAAATTGCCTTATTCAATGTTCAAATTCAAGTGCCCTGTACAGGTCAGTTATTTCTTTGTGTAAAACATAGTAGTCTTCACAATGTAAAGAACATTCATTTATTCCTGTTTAATTTTTATCACAGCGAAGCTTTTGTTGAATAATAATATATTTTTTTTCTGACCTCGTTGCTGAAAGACATAGCCATCTTTACGACCACGTTTGCAGCTATTTTAACCACATTTTGTGCAGTAAGGTTTGGTGTAAAAGACATCGTGCGATCCATTAACATTTCACGCCAGTGGGTAATGTTAGTTTTGCTGAATAAAACTTACTCTTTACGTAGAACTGGGTCTTATGATCGAGCCACACTCTCTATTAAAATCATCTAAGCATCATATGTCCTGCTGTTGACTAAGGTTTTTATAAGAGCAGCGGCCTCCAGTGCCACGCTTTGACCTACCTTACAAGCAATTCCCATTTTCACTCTTTAATGACACAAGTTTTTCTGCTCTCCAGACACGTTTCACGCAATTATCTTGGTTAAATTTTGAGTAAAGATTTAAGGTTTGAAGTTATGATTACAAAATCTTTGCTGACATTAATTTACTCACTTACGCGAACGTTTGAATATGACTACGGATTTTCGCTTTCAGACGTGTGGACCTGACACGAATAACGGCAGCAAAATATAAACCAGACACGCACACCCACACACCCGGATGTTCACTATGCACCCATAATTTAGTGACAAGAATAAAAGGCAAGTTGACGCTTATCAACACCTTATTTCTAGGACTCACTAGTAGATGTTTAATAGACAGTGTAGTTAATCACAATTAACTAACGTGATGCAGGATGATTTACTCACGTAACTCATCTCACCCCAAATAACCTGCATGTCCTTTGCTCGAACACTCCAAAATGGTCTCAATTCACCATTGTAACGTTATTTTCTGTATCGAATATTGACATGGGCTGAGTTCTTAGTTATGCAGATCTCGCCAAAGCAAGTGACAATAGGTCCTAAATAATCACATGGAAATACCACGTTGAATCAGCTCATGTTCAAAGGTACCTTGCAGGTGCATCTTAAAAAGAAATTTTCAAGTACCAAAATGTTTGGCATTTGGCATCTGGTATTGTGTGTTTTGAAAGTGCCTATCTGGTCAATTTTAAGAAATTAAAATAAATTAAAAAATTAAACCACAATAGACGTTAAATGCACTTCCTCCTTAACCATCACAGAATACCACTTCCATTAGCTATGATCTGAAAAAAATTCCTCTTTGCAAAAATGCCCACTATGGAAGAGTATCGTGCTGTATCTGCTTAAGAGGAACGTAAAGTCCCTTACGAACACATCTTTAATAGACAAAACGGACAAATAAGATGTTATCACACGTAGATATGCGATCGCAATCCAGATGAAATTATTTCATAGAGATAGCGCGGAAAGATCATGTTGTGTAAATTAATTATGTGCAGTGACTTAGAAGATTATATGCAGTCGTTGGTGATTGAAAGAGAAATGGATTACTACTGCTTTAACCTTGCCATAAGTGTGACTGCACATCAATCACAGCGAGAGGGAAGTTTAATTGACGTGGTGCAAAGAGGAAAAAGGAGACATAAAATTGAAAAGGATGTTGTTGATACTAGCGGTCAACAGAAATTTATTGACTTGTCCGAACTAGTTTACATGTATCCTTCTCAAGTCCTACGGTAAATGCTCCTCCTTGGTTGGGTGTAACATGGGTGAATCAGTTCTGCACTAATTATAAACTAAATCTCTTCGCGCACAAATGAAAACACAGGTGCAAGAAATTAAACTATCTCAGTTGTAGCATCTAAAAGGTAGACAACTGCCTACTGTAAATGGAAAAGGCATAGCTTAGACGGCCTATACGACGACAGTGCACCACTTCCCACTTCCACCAGCCAGATCGACCCGGAAACCTATCCGATCGAGCCCACAGACTTGAAATCTGCTTTACCGATCCTGTTTGAAGCGTGTACTCTTTCACGACGCACACCGTGATATCTGTAGCAGACAGACTGCCAATAGAGCGGAGATTTATTAAATAATAAAACCGAATACATGGAATATCAGAAGATGCAGGATTCCAAATTAACCACAGAGGATAGCCAATACTTCTTGTAATAGAAGCTCTTAATTCGACATTCAAACTCGCCATGGTAGAGAGCGAAAGTAAGGAAACTCCGAGCTTCATGCAAATGTGTGTTTTGACTTCTTTCACTCTCTTTTTACAAGCGCTTTTTCACAATTGATTCTTTCTCGTAAAAAAGAATTTTGCCTATACACAGTGGGGGTGCCTACGTGTTCTTCCAACACATCAGAGCTTGGTACATGTTAGGAAATTGCAGTGTCAGAACCTAGGGTTGAGTGTGGTTGAGGAGAAACCAGTGCTTCAGAATGCATACATGAAAGAGACTTATTACATCATCAAGTTCAGGCACAACTTGCAGTGCTTGTGCTGAATTTGCTTACTAAAAATTTCCCCTCTTAATCTGATATTTATGAAACTAAATCGAATTTTGTGAACCAAGAATACGACAACTGCCACTTGCGAAATTGCCTTTTGAAGAGACAACTCCAGGGTTGCAAAAAGAGAGGAGGCTTTGTGAGAATGTACATAATTGTGTCCTCGTTTGATATCTTTTAGCTAACTTTTTAGATGTTGCAAGATTTAATATATATAAAAAGTAACTTTATAATTAAAAGGAATAAGACGAGCCATTGCCAAATTTACACAATGCAGGCTAAAAAAACTACCTGACATTCATTGTAGTGAATTAGAAGAAGGCGGCGTCTACCGATGGTCCCAGTCACCACGTGGCAGGTACACGCCGATTATGGTGCTCCTCGTGCCTCGCAGTGTACTGCAGCTCTCCGCAGACACCGATACAGACGATCCACGCAACTTCCTTGCTGCTGGTTCATCACGTAATGGTGAACGCACGAGAATATACACACACGCTCCACATTAGCTGCGAATTGAGCACCCATTGCAAGGCCTCCCACCTAATATTATTTATATTAATTTTGGTGACGACTACAAGAGCCACGACGGTTTCCGCCACCTGGCCTCCAACTCGCTGGATTACGGACGCGCGCCGCCACGCCCGGCCATTGAAGACTCGCACTTTCAACTTATAATAACATCAACACGGGCAACGGCATCTTGTCATCGTGTTTCACTTCACAACAACATCGACAGCAACATGAACATCAACAGTGTCATGAGTTTTGATCTTCACTGTCACTTTCTATGCATATTCGCCATGGCAGTTTGCCTGTGGGCGTGTGGCTTCGTCCTGCATAAATTTCTCTGCCTATACGTGTTCTCGCAAATCTTCAGGGCGTTGTACATGCATATGGGAAGAACGTGGGAAATAGTAGCATCGAATGTACATTTGTACTCCGCCGAGAAAGCAACTCTTGTGCTGGCGCATGATGGAGAATTTAAATGAAATTTCTCTGGTGATTATTTTGTCATTTTGTCATTTCCTCACTGCAGTTACTGCTACATTTGGAGGATTTGAATTAGAAATGTCAGTTTTGACCTCGCTTATCATTTCCGAAATTTCCCTTAACTATTTTTTTTGTGCCAACGAAGGAGTGTTTTCCGACAAAATAGATAAATAGATAAATTTCTTGCGACGTCACTACAAACATGGGAATACCGACGTTAGTACGTTTGTGAGCAACCGCATAATCGTGTTTGAAAAATCATCTCTTTTAAAGAAAATAATAATTTACAATAAATGCAAAATAAACCTAAATACCGCGTTAATTTGTATGGGTTCTAGTTGTATTCATCTAAAATGGTGCATTTTTAGGAGGCAGAGCAGGTTTACGCAGAAAAAATTACCTAAACGACACTACTTCCAGTAAAATGTATTTCCTTTTTTTCTGTTTTATTTAGCGACCCAGAAGAGAATAGTAAAATTGACCAGGTAAAATGCAACAGTCTAACCTAAATATCCATGCCAACATCGATCACGAAGCCGGAAATGTTGTCTTCGGATTTCCTGGAATGGCCTGCATTAAGCCGCAAGCACGTTCATTGGTAAAAGCCCATTAGTGCAACCTTATTTTGAAACCTGATTCGCGACACCTAACAAGCGTACATGGTATCAAACAGCTCCGTTATTCACCTTGATCAACACAGTTTAATTTCAGACGAAAGCGACTCTAATGAATAAAGTGAACATAACTTTAATTCAGTTGGAAGGACGTGTTGAAGTCTTTCTGCTAAGGCCTGTATTTAGAGGACCTCATACACTTCCAGCATGTCAGCACGCATTAACCAACACAGACGTGGAGCAATATCAGCACCCACAATATTCGTCAATTATGCACTTTTACTAATCAGTATCCGTAAGCGAAATGACGTGCAAATGAATGTTACTTAATTTCATGCGTTGCCACTAATTGCGAAATTCTGAACGACATCGTATTGTTGATTGGCTCTCGGATTTGAGCACAAATCAAATGGTTGTTCATAAATAACTGAAACACAGCACAGTTCTACATGCTGACACCCTGTTTTAATAACTTCACGCCTTGAAAAAACAACAACTTGTTTCTAGTGATCATGTTCGAATGTCGTGGTAGAACGTTGCAACTTCATGCACACGCCTTCATGATATTTGATTTTTGCATTTACACTTAACGACATTTCAACAGACGATTTAGCAACATCAGTGACGACTGCAGATTGACTTCGTCCGTTAAATCATGCATATCCGTAAGATTAAGTGTTGTCCTTGCATATGACTGTGTGGTTGGTCAAATTTGACCATGTTGGTACGTCAAACGCGAGTGTATTTTGATGCCGTTACCAATTTTCTGACTAAATGAACAGAAATTTGGCAAGAGCACTAGGTGTAAATTGCTCCGTTTTATGCTTCCAAGGAAACCAAACCGGTAAATACGATGATGCTTGGCCTTAGATATTGCATAACGCATTTGAACACTGTCATTGATGTTATCCCTTGAAATGCCAGTGAACTCGATGTGATGAAGCGTCTGCACTTGCTGCATTGTAGGGTGTCAACGAAACAAAATGCATGAAGATAAACATATAACATGAACTGATTACTATGCAAGATGAGAGGTTAACAGAATTCAAACCCGCAGACACAAATCTATCAGCTCCATGGTGACTTACTTCAAAGCATACTGTTATTTATGGTGCTGTAGCTAACACTAAAAGGAGGCACGCATTGGGCGGATCAATACATATGGTGCAGAAAATTAGGTTAATTATTGTTCTAGTTATGTATGGGGATATGCACGTGTGGGGGATGTTTGCTTTGATGTTGTCCTAATTTTTGAATAAAGTTAATCGCCTCCTTCTTGTACGAAACTTGGTTCTGATTTGGCAAGGCGATGGTGAATGTATCCGTAGCCGATGTCAAAACACTAGACGTCGACATTTCTTCTCAGAATATTCAGAAATGTCGGGCTCCACGATTTGTCTTATGAATGCTCCTGAAGTCATTTCAGTACGAGGAATTTCAAGACGATTTGCAGATGCTTTTTTTGGTGCTGTATTTTAGACTTAGAACCATTCGTGTGACGATTACATTCTGCAGTTCATTAATTACTGTGAAATGGTTTATGTATGCCATTGACGACAGAAGAGCATTAGTGGCAAGAGCATGCAGTGCTGTGGGTTTCCTTAATTCTTAAAACACCGTTTTGGTATCGTTTAGTTAAAGTAACGCCGCAAACATGTAAACGCACCTAGCAGAGAATTCGCGAATCGCAGATCTTATGGTCGAAGATGTAGGCCAAATGGCTTAATCGATAATGAGGTGACTCAGACCATGCAGTCAGTGCCGACAGTTCATCAAGTACGAATCACTAAATTTTATCATCATGCAGTCAACTGAATTATGTGGCAAGCTGGTTCTTATGCAATTTTAGTAAGGACTATTAAATTTTTTTAAGCGTAGGGCTTTATGTTGCCACGCAAAACTTTATTTGAAGATACACCGGCTTTGTTAAGGAAATCGCACTAAGTAAAAGCCAGTATGAATGAGCTATCAGAACCTGGGGTCGAGTGTGACTGAAAAGAAATCAGTGCATGCAAAGTTATATGTGATAGTAAAAGGCATTAGCGATGATATTGCTGTCAGGATTAAATGTGCATGCAATATTCAGGCTACTTGAGTCCTGCCAAAATGTCATTAACTGCCATTTGACTAGTGGTAGCAGAGCACAAGCATAGTCGATAAACAATTGCAAATGTGCAAATATCAAAATGGCCAAAGTAACGAAATGACTGAGAAGGAAGCTCATGCTTAGGAGTGAAAATATTTGGTTTCGTCGGTTTTGAATACATTTTTCTTGGAGGTGATGACAGATCTACTCTCAATGGACCTCTGTCTCGTTATACCTTGAATTGTTTTCAAAGTCGACAGCTATAAAGTGTTGGAAAACTCATCCTGTGGGCTACTGGTTAGTGGGATTTATTTTCGTAGGTCATTTTATTTGTTATCACGTCAGACATGACTTTTACGCTTCGCCGTGCAATCATTCCCTCAATCCATGGGTCTGATCTAGGTAAACAGCTGTGAAAGCTTAAGGCTGTTACAATCTTGAAAGGCGTCGTCTATTTCGTACTTGCCTGGTCCAAGTATTTAATTTCTTGCCATAAAAACCACAGACAGCGACTGTCGATGTATAAAAGCCTCTTTATTGTTGTACAGTGCACCCTCAAAAACTTCCGTAGTCTTTCGACGGACGTCGTTCCTTCTTCACGGGGTTTCGGCAAGACCAGCTCCAAAGTGTCGACGAAGTGTCTTATCTCTTCATTTGATCGATTTACTACTGGGTACTTTTGTAAAATGTTTAACGTGCCAGTGAATCTAATTATATTATTCAGAGTTGTGTCAAAGTTATAGCTCTATCTTACCTCGGCGTTATTGGTTTTATCCAACAGCTTTCTTGTTCATGAATTACAAATATCCAGCAAAACTTTTTTCCTTTGTCTGGTTTTGTTTTAGGAAGAGGAAGGAAGTTTTTAAGTCAAAATCATAGAGAGGAAAATAGTTGCTGTTAATAATATTAATGCATTTAACCTTTTTCGTCTTTTGCAATAAGAAAAACTCGCCTTTTCATCTGATTTCGCAATTAAAAAGAATAACGTGACAATGCACAGCAAGTTGGGCGTGCATTTTAGCAAAGAAAGGTTTGTGCAACCATTGTGTTTTTACAATAAAATGATACATTTGACATACACTTGCAAGACACCATTGTTATTGCAAGGGGAAGTGCATGTCTCAGCACAGCTTAAAACTACTTACATACACACCATGCACGAAAAGCCAGAAATAAATTTCAATCGTCGTGACCACCCTACAACTGTGCTGCTTCAAGCCTGCAACAGCCTTGTAGGTCAACTACACAAGTGTAGCTATCTTGCATTCACTGGCAGTTAGGACAGCGAACGCAGTGCCAAACTTAAATCGGTGTTTCAAGAATTGGGAAATATTCTATCTTATGGTTTTTATCATAATAGCGAATTTCGCTTAATATTTTTTTTAGCATGACACTAACTTTCATGAAAAATTGCATTCATTATGAAGCCTAGATATACATTAATGCTTCCTTACCTTTACACTAGAAGAAATCAGTTATCATTTCTCTGTAACTTCTATTCACATTACAGTATCTGGTTTGCAATTTCAGTAGCTAAAAATGTGTTTCCCCCCACATTTTTTTAACAATTTTGAGGAAATTGTACGTATTTTAATGATGCTAGCCATTGATTGACCTTACGCATTGAAGCAAGTAGCCATTCATAACGCCTAAATTCTGAATGAGAAATATTGTAAGTCATCAGACCACAACTCTGTGACATTATTAAGGCAACGCCTCTAGCGGTGTTAATATCAGAATACTTTTAGCTAGTCATTTTGCTATCACCATACTGGTGACTCTCGTGATCTGTAAGGTGGCCCAATGATTTGTGATGAGTAAGTGAGCAATTAGCCCCATTACGTAACATTGAAATTTAAAGGAAATATCTGTGGGTTAAATGGGCTGCAGCTAAATCCTTGCCCCTACTATGTGTGACTAAGAAGTGATGCGTTGATCAACTAGTAGCTAAAAAATCGGTGTGAGCTATTTGAAACCCAACGCTGAGATGATAGCTTAATGAAACACAATACCAGGTTGTGGTCGTTGACTCAATTGTAAGTTTATTTCCATTTTATTTGCGCGTATTACTGCCGGTAAAGTTGGTCAGTGATTTGTGCTAATGAAGGCGATAATGTACATTTCTGTATTCGCAACCAATTAACAATCTTAATGCGTCACTTAAATCTTCATATCTGACTGTCTGCTTTCAAATTGACTTGACTTGCTGTTCCTTCATGTAGGTGTCCTCATTACTTGTAAGTGTAGCTAAATTAAGCGATACCAAAACGGTCCCTGTCATCAGTTTTCTAGAATATGTTAATGCTACCCGGAAGCCCGCAATTTATGCAAATTGATAGCTGCAGACTGGGGTTTGCTAGCATTCATCAAACAACAATCTCTCTCCTATTTCTCATCGACATATTGGACGTGGAAGAAACAGTGGTTTTACAGATAAGTAAACGTTAAATGAGACAAATGAAGATGTAAAGGTAGTGTTTTGGGAAGTGAGGGGATGCGTAAAAGAAACAACACCATTCACATGCTTCTTTATTTTTTTAAGATAAGTCTGCAATTTGTCAAATATATGGTGGAGCACACTTTCGCGTTTAAGGATATTAATTTACTTCACAGTCAGAGTATTTTTGACTTTTGCTTTTTGGCTTAAATCAATTCCTGTAATTTAATGTTATGGTTGTTACCATGATATGACAAAGCTTTGTTAGTAAAGGTTATGTGACTGGTCTCCAACGGTTTTACTAACTGTTACCAAATAAATAAACGTGATTACCACAAGTGTGAATTGGATGAAGACCAGGGCTGGGAAAATTTAGCTGCTCCATCAATATCGAGGTCGTCGGTCACTAAAGCCTAGACGTAAAACCGAAATATATTTTTATTAATCTAGGTTTCGAAGTCTTTAAACAGAAACAAAAAAAGATACATAAAAGGAATATGTAATGCTTTTCTACTCTCACTTGGTTTTATGTTGGAACTATCCTCCGCAATGCGCGCAAATAGAAAAGTCATCTAATTTTGTTCTGATATGGTTAAAATTAAAAACCCTGTAGACTAATTAATTTCGAAATTGAGCAAGAGAGGGTTAGTGTTCATGAATTTGATTTGAGTAACCTTGAACCATTCACAACTAGGCTCGACTACAACAGTAAATTTACCGAAAGTTTGTGCACAAATTTTTCACTTTGTGAAGCAGTGTCGATGAGAAGTAGGGCTTCTTCAATTTCCTGGATGTTTGCCGTTAACTTTGAAAAGAATACTGATGTGCTAATTCGTGTGCTGCTACTTTACAATCATATTTATTTCACTTTCGAACATCGCACAACATGTGGACACTCTGCTGCCGAATACGTGTTGTTGTATCTACTTGCTGATCAAGCGACATGCTAAATGAATGGCTTGCAACACTTGGAGCAATCATCTCTGACAAACGGTGAAAACGCTATGGTAGTGTGAGCAATAAAAGCTGTCCCCTCTTTAAGCCATTAAACGCATCCGCCATTTTCGCTGCCTCATATCAGCAGGCTTTTTTATTAGCGTTTTATCAACGTTTTCTAACTTCTGCATCACCTGAGTAAATTGTTGTGTACTACGTGAATTTGGAATTCGTAGGAGGCTTTCTTCACTCGTTCCTCACACGTCTCTTTGGTCAATGATATACTAATTACAAAACACAAGTATTAAGGAAAATGCAAGGAAACTGATCCTATCCGCTAATGTGCACCCTACACGAATGGTAGTGAGCACAACTGTAGTTGATTGATTGCAATAAATAGGAAGGAGAAAATGTAGTAAATTTCTTCGTCAAATCAACCTAAAAGAGCGCAAAGCACTAAAGAGTGCCTTTGTGTTTTTGCGGCCGACCCTTTGAACAACGTATCGCTACATGGTAGTTGCGCTTGAGCTAAAATTTGTCTGTCGCTCAAAATATGAATTTATTTGTTTCATCTATAGTATTTTTTTGGTGTGGATGTAGGCGTGTTCCACCCACACTTCAGTGTTTCTTGCTTTTATGGAAAGAGAGAAAACCAAAAACTGGTGCTAAATTAAGTTTACAAAATGGAGTCCTATTGCAGATGTCTTGTTGCCTTTAAACTGCGAATCATGCATAAAAAATAGCAAATAAGGGAGTAATAAGTCCTTAAAATCCATTATTTTGCGTTTTGAATGATGTGTTCAGAAAAAACATATTCGGAAATAGTAAAAAAAATGCATTTTATTCAAAACATCGGTAAAATTAATTGAATCATGCCACAAAAGAGCACATGTTAGTGTTTTGCACTAGACATTGGTGTGTTACTTAAAAAAATTCGTCTCCTTGTTTTTTGAGAACCTGTTCAAGTAGTCTACCACATCAAGACACCAGCTGAGTTCATTAGTTAAACGGATTTCAATGGGAATTAAAAAAAAATACAATTTTCACAATATTAAATTAATATGTTAACGAGCATATGCATTCTACAGGTTGAGAATATCAGGTAGAAAGTTGATTTGTTTTCTAGAATATCATTAATTATTATTTGGCATTACGACTTAATTGGAGGAAAGCTGATGATGTTAGTATCTATAAACCGTCATGATTTGGCATGCATTTAAATTATTCTAAAAAAACGCCTTCATACTAAAAAGCATACCAAATTTAATTAAAACCAGCCCTACTAAATATTTTAGATTTTAACAGTAGCTATCAGAAAGGCAACTGCGAAACCACGTCCGACAGGTCAATTGCTCATAAACTAGTACTGGTTTGAAACGTTCACCACATCGGTATTATATTTATTGAACCACATAGCTTTTTCAGACAATTGTCCTATGGATGACCTGTTTATTAATCCAACTTAATTTCTAGTTCTGTGGCCCAGCATTTAACGCCTTTTTTGTTAATTCCGTACAATTGGCGATCCATCTAAATGAATGCATTCATCTGTTGCGTATAGTACTAACGTTTCATAATGCTGCCACCTTGCTTCGTTTTATGTTCTCATTTAAAATCATTTACCATGAACGGTAGTGCAAAAGCACACGCTAAGTAGACAAAAGACGGCAAGTCAACCGTACATTATACTGCAACCAAAATAGCCCAGGACCATTGTATTGTGGACATGTATCGAGAACCACAGTGTTGAACAATGAAATGCTGCGTTGGACAAAAGCGTGCGTTACTTCTTTACCACTACAGGGGGGCGCTGAACACCTTAAGACTTGTTAGGACTATTTAAATGCTTTGAACACACTAAAAGACCGAAATGGCAATGATGATAGTGACCACTGTTTTGTTGCTCTGCCTCGAGCGTGCAGTTGCGTTGTGGATCAACTACTCGGATGTAAATATTTTGTCACTAATGTCCAGGTATAAGGGAGGAAAAGTGACCCCCTTTGACCTTTGCTTTTCCACCTGTACGAATATGAGTTCTACTTATGATTGTGGACTATATGACTCAAAAATGGTAAGTTCTTGCTCCAAATATGGTAAGTTTGAATCAGAGAGCTTAGGCTTGACATGTCTAAGTCCCAATTAATGCTTGATTCAGACGTAATGTTTGGGTTATCCGTCAACTCGGAAGATTATTCGACCACATGACTGAAATCCGAAGAGAATGGGTCTGATTTCTGGCTTTCCATCAACGATGAAACACAATGCATAAATGCCATCAATTTGCATTGATAGGCAAAGATGATCTTATTTACGGAAATGGCAAGTATGTCCAGAGAAAGACGTTTATGATTGCTCGTAGATGACACATTGCAGAAATGTGACAATGGTAGCTGTTAAACGAAGTTTTTTTTGTATTAAATGCGGCATAACACAAAAAATGCTTTCTACTGTACCGCTTAACATTGAATGTAAACTAATAACATTCATTTTGTTCTTTTCCCAGTGATACTTAACCACGTGATTTTCATCTAGGATTGACTTAAATTTTATCTGCAGAAACATAAATGATGGTGTCAACTGTTTTGATTTTAGAAAATATGCTATTGTGGGACCCTTCAAAAAGGCAACACCACCAACAATCCAAATGCGAATCCGGACATGACGGCCTTTATTCTTCAGAATGGTTAGTTTGCATTTTGTGAAATAAACGTGCAGTGCATGGAACGAAATATTTTCGAATGCAAATCATCTTTATTTACTCAACTTCAGCGTGAAGACGGCTGCTGCTATTTCTAATAGACACTAGTACTGCCCTAAGGCCTCTAGGATGCGTTTGTGCATAAGTCTAGACCATTAAATTCGTTAAAGGATATTACGGAAAAAATCTCATTTGTGTACTGACAAATAGCAATTATTTTATGTCTTCGTCGTTGTCACCAAGTTACGTCAGTTACCTGGTCGTGCTGTTTGCCACATATTAGGCAAATTAACAAATTCATAACGTTTTTCAAATGCAGGTTTTGACTGTTCCTGTTCACAACAAATTCTACAGAATACGGACGGAATAGCCAGATCAATCACAGCAACCGACATAGACGAATGCGAAGATTTGTGTTTGCAATACAACAACAGGATTAATGTTGCTACTTTCTTCAAGACTTCGGTTAGTTTCTTATTTCCCTTTGTTGGAAATTTGAAGAATCACCTGAACGAGACATGTAAATTGTGATAGTTGTTTAACTACATTGATTAAGTGAATATATATACCCGTTATTAGTCATGAAGTAATGCTTTGAGGCCATTAAAATTGCATTGCAGCAGAATCGTTACGTTATAGTAAATAGTGTACATTTTTTTTAAATCCAACCGATCTCGTGTGATGTAGCATCTATCCGCTTCGGTAACACATTTGCATATATTTTTAATGCCTAGAGAACGTGCGACTGCTATATCAAACCTGCAATCCCAAAGTCAATTGAGTTACAACAAAGCAATCAACTCGAAACAACTTTGCGGTCATACTGCTTTCAGCGTAAGTTTGCACTCAGACCATATTAAAAACGCCCCGTATATCTTCCATTAGGACCACCGATATACTAATTTCAGAGCATTTAGTGCCAAGGGCGAAGTAGGTAAATTCCTGTGAGGTTGATTGCAATGCCACTTTCACATTGCTTTAGTTGTACATTGTAGCCCAGCACATGTCTCTTTATCTGTTAAGTTTGCCCGTAGCAAAGGGAAAACCACTCAAATACCGGTACCAGATCCCTTGTTGACGCTAGCACTGACCTTCGCAAGCTAATACAAGAACAAGACTAGAGCTCGCGTTGAGAGCTTCATTCATGTCGGCCACGTGCGGTGTGAGTTGTCAAAATTGAAACTAATTCAAGTCAAGTTTGACCTTGACATGATAAAAAGCGTAATAAAAGACATTTTAAGGAATCTACGTAAGTAATGCCAAAAACTAACAATGAGGAATCTTTGTGAATCGTGGATCCCCAATGTTATCATAACACAATACCTGAATACAGCAGTGACGATTTCGAAACTATATAGCATTGCTATAATAGCGAACCTTGATAAATTGTTTCAAATGCGCCGAGATACGTTAAACAGCATGCCTTAATAATTCCATATTTTGATTTAGTCATAACCTGTCTTTTATGCAATTTCAGTACGAGAAAATTGCGGTAAGTTGCCTCATTCATTTTTCTGATTTTCGTCTACAGTTTAGTAAAAGTTAAACAAATAAGACTATTAACAAAAATACCTTACAGAGAGCAAATTAAAGCGATGTAAGCGGTCTCTTTTTGCCATTATCCTGCCTTCTTCCTTTCGCAATACCCTGTTTTTTACTACACCACATACTGTAAAATTCATTTTTCTCACAAATTGCTTTTCGGTATGTACTTGTATTTTGTGACTGTAAGAAAATCAACTGTAATAAATCTTTGATTTTCACTGTGAACTAGCTACATCTGAAATCCACTTTTATCAGACTATTTACAATTAACTGGATGGAATTTGGTCTAATGGCGCTAAATTAAGGCATCGCGCGTTCCCGTCTTTAACCAAGAGATGGTAAAATGCATTTTTTATGTTTCATAGTGTAGCCGAATATAGAGAATCAGACGTACATACTCTAGACAAGATTTTATTAACGAAATTGTTACTGCACTCATAAAAATTCGATGAGGCAAACAGGAGTAGACTCGGAAGTAACTGAAGCAAAATTTGTGACTGATATATATGTAGTAGCATGATCTTGGCACTACCTTACAATCCACTGGTTAATGGCCCGTAACTACCCGAGGAAAGGGGGAAAGGAGGCGACAAAGAACGCGACCGTTTATTAGAGTCGAACCAGCCAAGTGGCTTTGTGGGCGTATGAGTACGCGTGCGTAACAGACGAACGCTGACAAAGGCTAATAACAAAAGGGGTGTATCATCTGTCACCCATACAGATGATCCGAGCAATGCTCCCTTTGCTGGTCCATCACGTACCGGTGAACGCATTAGAACATACACAAACACAACTCTAGCCACGAATGGACGACCAAGGGAACCACGACGGTTTCCGCCACCTGGCCCCCAACTCGCTGGATCACGAACGCCCGCCGCCACCTCCGGCCATTCACAATCGCCATTTTCAACACCCATCAACACGGTCACAAAAGGCGTGTCATTGTTTTTCAATTCGCATTAAGGTCGACAGCGCCATGGTCAACAACAGTTTGTCATAAATCTGGTATTTTGCCGTCAAACGCTCTGCATATTTGGCAGGGCATTTTCATAGCAGTCGTATCTAAACATTCCACTTTTCAGGTTTTGAGGATCGCTGACATTTTTCCTGTATCAGGATTTCATATTTGTTTAGTAAATCTCAATGTACTCATAACACGGTCGAGAACATCATGAGAACCTCAGGCTAAATTAATTGTAATTGTTTTTTTGGGGTTTTAACTATCAAAATTTTTAAAACTTGTCAACTAAATTTGAAAAATAAATAGGATGTTGGTCATCTGGTATGTTTTAATAAAACGTGGCAGTATTAGTGTAATGCAGTGAATTGTAAAGGTCTGAAACGTCCAAAAACATGCACTACTTATTTTCAAGTAGAGCAGAAAAAATCGCATGAGATCTCAGATGCAATATTAGTTAGAGGAAGTATTTTTTTGACCTGCCAACCGCTTATCACCTTTGATAATGTCGCTAAGTAATATTGACTATGCATATCACATTTTTCTTCATACGCATGCTCACAACTTCACGTCTAATGGTACTAGTTTGTTAAATGAATCTTGTCAAATTCGTGAACGTATGTTTGGCAGTTTTCCGAGTAAAATCCTTTGAGTTTCTAGGCTTATCTCGTTGCAGTTATCAAAAAAGCAATCTTGCTACACAAAAACACAAATTTGTCTGATATTATTACTAAAACTATGCGTGCACATCTTCGCAAAAGCATTTGACCATTTGGACGTACACTGCACGAATTCGCCAGAATGGTCAATATTGTGGTTTCAGCTAAATAAAATGTCCTAGCATCTATGTAGAAATAAGCAAACAGTAAAAATATTTAAGTAGAATGGGGTTGCTATCTGCGAAACATACATTAATCTGCAGCGTTGCCTGCACAACCGACCACGATGTTGCAATGTGCACGTTGATATTCAACCATCGTCATGTCTGCTGGATGAAATGTTTAGGAATATGCAAAGCTGAGTACGTGTTTATAGGCACTAGTCATGTGTAAAACGCCAATTTTTGATTGTGCAGTTTTATCGTCTTGCTGCATTTCCCACCACCCAATCATTTCTTTCGGAAGAAAACAAAGAGTTCGTTTGATCAGGCGCTTGAATAAAGCAAAAGCAGCGGAAACTGCAATTTGTCTTCTCCGCTTGTTAAGACCTTCAAAGTCACAGAATGCTACCTCATATCCAAACACACATCACAGTCTACGTTGATAATCTAAGTACCATGGTTTTATACATTTCAAATTTCATGCCGTAAACGTAGCTTTTAACAGTCTCGACGAATTACCCACCATACCTGTTTTCATGCTCTTATTGATGCTTCAGGCATCCCCCTATTAGGTGAAGGATTATTTCAATTATTGCCCGATGGATTGAATTCAAAGGAGCAATAAATTAAATGGCAGCCTCACTGCCTCAGTCCAGGGAAAATGTAGGTTAACTTTGAAACGTGAATTTGCCCGCACGGTTGCTGCAATGTTTGCGCTGACTTTGCTTGCTCAATCTACGTTTATTTCAATCCGAAACGTAAAATCTTCATAGAAATGTGCCATCTAGAATGCGACAACTGCCACGTTTGCAATTGCAGCTAAAACAGACAACTTCAATTTTCAGTAGAGAAAGGGGGCCACGTGATCAAACAGTTTAATGTATTCTCGACTGACATCTATTTGCTAACGTTTTAATTAAGTTCTGTCTTCGCGGTTCAATTCACAACAGCAACAACAGCAACTGGCAATGGCGAATAGGATGATGAATCCTTGATTGCTCAAAGCAGCTTTGTGTATGGGTTTGCTGCGCAACGTGTTCCAGTATCTTGCACACTGCCCAACATGAATTTACGCCAATAACACGACAATTATATTTAGGACGTCAGGCCAAGAAAGGAAAAAAAATTCGATCAAGGCACGCGCCTCAGCAAAACCTAACTCAGGCTTTGTTTCAACAAATAATGTAACATGCCATAATTAGGCATAATGTTGTTGGACTACGGTTTCATCAGCATAACGGGGCTATCAATACGGACATACATACATACACAGCTGAGCATCGTTAGAGGCTTATGACATTCCTTGCTTAGGGGTACAATTACCGACACTGGATAAAAGGCAAGTTTAATGCATGTGTGACAGGACGGACTCGTTAAAGAGCTCGGTCGGTGACCTTGCTAGAATGCATTTGAATAGGAAGACACGGAGTCGTCGGCAGGAAACATATTTCTATAGCACACGACCATGCAACACTCACCATACAGATTCACAATGCTAAAAATCCCATTCATTATCTACTTCTAACATTAAACTGGCTAGTATTGTTAGTGCTGTTATGAGTTGAAATTGAGTTGCGCGTGGCCGGACGTGGCGGCGCGCGTCCGTGATCCAGCGAGTTGGAGGCCAGGTGGCGGAAACCGTCGTTGCTCTTGTAGTCATCACCGATAATACTAGCAGCGAAGCCTTGCTTTGAGTGATCCATTCGCAGCTAGTGTGATGTGTGTGTGTGTTCTCGTACGTTCACAGCTACGTGATGGAACAGCAGCAAGGACGTAGCGTGGATCTCGTTCATCGGTGACAGCGGTGAGCACCGTCAATGGTGTGTACCTGTCACGTAGTGACTATGACAATCGGTGGACGCCACCTTTCCTCATTCACTGCATTGAATGTCCGTTATCTCTTAGCATTTGCTTTGCATAAGTGTAGGTCTTTCATAAAGTGCGCTAAGGTAGCGGCTAGTCAGTTTCTCCTATGTTATAAATACAGTTTTGTAAATATTAAAAACAGGAATTAATTGACCGTTAACAAAGAGATGTCAGAAGTGGGTGCATTAAAATGTTTAATCACAGAGCTCTCTTTTTCCATTTAAAGTTGAAGTTGTCTCGTTAAACTGCATTTTCAAAAGTGGTAGTGGTCGCATTCTAGATGACACATTATTTTTAGGTTTCATGTAATGAGGTAAACCTATTTTATTATATCCTATCACACACACATTGCAATGTTTGCGCTGACTCTGCTTGAAAGAAATTTATCCATTAGCAACGCATGAAGGATTAAAGTCAAAGCTACACTTTCTGTATTAGTCTTGACCTAATGAGCTACAACGTTTCCTTGCTTCCGTGTGACAGTGTTATGTTCGATATTCGATTTCACGTTTGACAAACTCGGATGTACGTGCAAGAAATGAACCACAGTTGCAAAATGTAAAAAAAGACATGCCCAACCACACACCCATCTCTGTAGTTGCTATGCAAACTAAACAGACCTGCGCCAGCGAGTACTTACATTACGGGCAAAGCAAGCTACTATGGAGTATGCAGGAATGTTAATGATATCAGGCGGGGAAATTTACAGGCGCAGAAGAATGTAGGATGGCATTGTCAAGTAGCCTGGAATTTTCAGAGACAAGCTGCTGTTGTCTATGTTGCTGTTGTTTTTACAGATGAAAAAAACGATGATATTATGTTGTCGTCGAGGATGTTGATATTGCTGTTGCATTAAAAATTCAGCCTTATGTGTGGCCTGGCTTGGCGGCGCGCGTCCGTGATCCAGCGAGTTGGAGGCCAGGTGGTGGAAACCGTCGTGGTTTTTGTGGTCGTC
>UXSR01005246.1:0-14465 GCA_900604375.1 Mesocestoides corti
GTGTCATCGTTGAGGTCGGAGATGCATATGTCCGAGAGAGCCACTGCCACTTCGGTGGTCAAGTAGGTCATTTGAAGATCAACACGCATACCTCGCATACTAAAAGCCATTAGTTGCATCCCTGAGGAGCAGAAAGAGACCTACACCTTATCCAGTGTGACTTGGATCTTCCACTGTGTGGTGTCGATTTCAGGGATACGAATGTAACGACCTAATGGGGGAAATATTAACAAAGACTTGAATAAATATTACTTTTATGCAAGTTTGTGATATTTCATGACCTGAAGGTCACTTGAAATTTGGATTACCCTCAATGTCTGAGCATATCGAATCATTTTTGAAATATGGGTAACAGCTTACATTGACAATTACCAAAGTAAATGACAAAATACAGCTAACAGCTTGGAAAACTACTTTTATGGTACCTCTTTAGTATTGTTTCTTTTTCACTGCAGGTTTTCTGACATTATTTACTAATGCAATCTGCAGCTTAAACTGCTGATGCCATAAAATAATGAAAACTATGCGCTTGAAGGACACTTTCTAATTGGTTAGCCAAGGTTGTGATTTAAAGTGAATCGACCTTGGACTACATACT
Source organism: Mesocestoides corti (assembly GCA_900604375.1). NCBI lineage: Eukaryota > Metazoa > Platyhelminthes > Cestoda > Cyclophyllidea > Mesocestoididae > Mesocestoides > Mesocestoides corti. The sequence continues at coordinate 599 of UXSR01005246.1, forward strand.
TCAGAAGGATGGTGTTTGAGACCCTAGTAGCTGATCTCTTGAATCGTTATTTGGGGACTTACTTAGAGACTGTAAATGCCTCACAGCTACGTCTTGGGTTGCTTTCTGGTACAGTTTCAAAGTCTCTTTCTTGACTAAATTTCGCTGTAGGCAACGTTTCCTTGGAGAATGTTGATGTTCGTGCTACCGCCTTTGATGAATTTTCGATGCCTGTACGGGTTGTCCAGGGCCACATCCGTATGGTTATCTATTTCATGGACTGCATTCCTTAGGTCGTCTTAATCTTCAAATTCCCTTCAAAAATTTATATTCAGAACCCGTAGTAGCTGAACTAGATGGACTATATATCCTTGCTGTTCCTCGGCCTGGTTTGAAATATTTTTAACGTCATTTTATTCTAAGGTGTCGTTTATGATGAGGGTAAGGAACGACAATACAGGCGCCAACTGAAACAAAAGACGCTGGAAGCATTTGAGGAGCTTAAGAAGGAGAAACTATCAGGTTTGCGGTTCCTAATATGTATTAGTCTTTATCAGAAAAAACGGATGACCAGGATTCCTTTCTGGAAAAATTGGCTGCTCAAGTAATTAAGAATGTGCAAGTCAAGATTACAAATATTCACATCCGATATGAAGATCAAACGACCATACCTAGCATTCGTTTTTCTGCTGGATTAACGTTGAGTCGACTCGCCTTTCAGGTACACATTTCTCTATTAGTCCTTAGCTTCATTTAGACCTGTGACGATTCCGGAAAACCTATTATTCTAAGTAATGATCTATCAAAGGAATTTTTCAAGGTGAGATTGGCTCTTTAAAACTCAACTTTTAGCTTGTTGAACTGGATTCCCTTGCTATCTATTGGAATCACGACACAAAACTTTACGCAAATCTACCTATTGGTCCTCTTCGTGTACGGCTTCAGTTAAATGTAATAATTTCTAGAATTTGATGATGTCTTCAATTGCTAGCTCAGAGAGGACCACTGTGGACATCGCCTACAGTATGCAATCATTTTTCCAATTATGCCGATATAATGCGAAATATATTTTAGTATTTTTCGTCTGATGTTTTAGTCCTTCGTCCGATTTCTTTTAACGCCCTTCTTCATGTACACATGCAACCAGAAAAAGTTCAGTTCACGATTCCCCAAATCAGTGTTGATATTAATTTTGAGGAAATTGAAATTGGATTTCAACAAAACCAGTATATTGGCGCAATCCTCCTTCTCGATTCTGTGGACCGACTCATGCTACAAAACAAATTTTGGAAGTATAAATCATTGGTTTCACACAAGAACACTGCTAAAGCAAGGTATGAATATTTTTACCATGTTTTTGTCCTTCTTGTCTGCTTTTTATGCTCTGTCAACATTCTTCGAAACTTTTATTTTTGTGTATTGCCAATTCTTTATGTATAAACATAAACTGAAACACCTAATATATGCAGGTGGGTATTCGCATACACAGCAGTATTGGAAGAAATTGTACGTCGACGTTCTAAAATGTGGTCGTGGAAACATATCCAGGAACATCGACAAATGGTGCGCGACTATACGGATCTATGGACAAAGAAACTACTAAAGGAATCGATTTCTGTTACGCAGCTTGCAAAGATGGAGGTAATGCACTATCTGATTAACTTGCAAGCTCGGAAATACTGTATCAATGAATTTTAAATGTAAGGTGCAGTGGTGCTTCGAGCTCTATTTGCTGGATTACTCTGCTATGTGAAAAGTCTTTAAGTGATTTTTTGATTAGCCACCTGTTTACAAAGCTTGCGCCCAGTGGAGGTTGCACTCATGTACTAAGGACTTTCGTGATTACTTAAATTCCTCGCCATTAGTGCCGGGAAAAGTTTATTTCTTTTGTGATTGAATACCTAATTGTATCCATCCATTAGAATCTGTAAATACGCGTTCATATAACAAAATTCTTACCACGAAATCATCTTTTGTGCGCTTTTACGTCTATTGTCTCGATATATTTAGATGTGTTCCAGCATATTCAATCAAGTTAGCACAAAAATACTGGTTGTAGTGAGGTATCAAGGCATCATTTCTGAACCTTTCTGTAAATGATTTTGGACTCACTTCATGGATCAAATAAAAGTTAAGAGCTCCTATATTAAACTATCCTCTGGAAATACAAAAATCATTTCAGAACCTTGATTTTCTGCTCTATTAAGACTAATCTTGTATAACACACGGCTCTTATGTTCTAGTATAGATTAGGGCCATAGGTCTGGAAATATTTGGCTGGATTGAGTATTTAAAAGACCTGTATTTAAAGTGTACCTCATGTTGGTTTTTTCTTAAATGACTATAGTACTACGAGGATGAACTAGATGTTATGAATCTTGTCATGGCGCGGCAGCATGCAGAAATTCGGGTAAATTTTCCCACTATGGGACATTTTTTAAATTTTAGTTATAATAATGCAAACCTTAAAAATTAATGAAAGGTATGCAGGTCAAACTTTGCATGAGTTGCTGGACTCACAACTACTTTTCAAGTAACTTAGTTTTTATATCTTTCCGAACGGAGACCAGATATTCACCGAGTGTGGTAGAGATTTGATTTCTTTTGTTCTTTCGAATTTTATTTCCTTTGTGCAAATAAGAGACTTCAAGAAGGTAATATAATTGTTGTGTGTGCTGCCTTGTTTTTACACGAGCTTTATTTTATACCAGTAAATTAATTGCCTCCAGTCACATGTCATTGAATTCGGTCCAAGTCAGCCAGCCTCGGTCTAGCTAACTTAGTGGATACTTGCGAACCTAAATGTAAACCCACTCTAGCAGCCTCATTTCGTTCACATTGGCAACCGATCCCCCAAGTCAGAGCTACTTGAAAAAAAAAACATATAAGTTGAGGTTGTTGTGTTTTTTACAAATAAGCAGCAAGACCTTCGAAGCATATGTAAATTGCAGCATTCCGATCAATGAATGTTTTTTTAATGTGCTAAAACTACTGCACCTTTAATCAATCGAATATGTCCCTTTAATGCAAAGTTTTCTGCGCTCGACTAATAACAGCCTTTTCTATTTTGGGACGCAAGTGAATATAAGAATAGCTCCACTCATTTTCTTGATATCTGTCCAATGGTAAGGTCATTATAATTTTTAACAGTCAGATAAAATGAGGAGAAAACGGCCCCGTCTGGTAAGACTCGTTATTGTAATTGCATGCTCGTAACTGTAAAATCGATGTTCTTGATGTGAAGTGTATGGCACTTTCTGATTTATTCAAATGATTCACACAGTTAAATAGCCACTGAATTGGCTTTGCAAAGCGTTTATCTAAAAACCTTTGCTATTTAATTGTACAATCAGCATGTGAAAGAATCCGTTGGTACTAAACTAAGGATGTACGCGTCCTGTATAGTTGAGGTTTATTGTCTGTACCTTTCTCATTGTGTTTCACTTAACAGCACTCACACGACCTTTGGTCGTGCCTTTCCTTAATGAAGACAACTTGTTGATCTGGGTTTTTGATGGTTGACCTATCTAATTATGGATGTTAGTCGATAAATCACGACTTCAAATCCTAGGATTATTGATGCTCCGTATCTTCAGAACGTAGGAGATCGGACGTCTAATAAGTGGCCATCTGCGGATTATTTAAACAATGGTTGCCGCTTCTTCTCCAGCAAAATTGATTTGGGAAAATTAAAATTTAAGCTATATCTGCTGGTAATCAGTCTTGTAGATTTATTTGTCTATCTACAGTGTAATTATAGCAGAAAGTCTTATTCAGGCTTAGTGTAATCTATGGTGAACGGGTACTAAATTAGTCGAAGTGTGAGAATTTTGTCGTAAGTTACGATACTCAAATCCCACTTGCCCATTAGTAAATTTTGCTTCCATACTAGCTAGTGCTTAGATGGGCATGCATTCGGTAAATGTTATGCCTCATGCCAAACAAACCTCAAATTATTCATCTAGTTCTCCCAAATCGTTCGGCTAGTTATCCACTTTTCGAGAAGGTTTATTTATTATTTTATCTTCTCTTTCACTATACTATTTGGGTGATGTAGTAGATATTGACGTTATAGGCCGCGAAGCGCAAGGCCAGTAAAGCGGATAGCAGTCGTTTTGGTGGTGGGTGGTTCTCCTGGCTCACGGGCTCCAGTGGCACGACAGGTGTTCCCACCGGAGGGGATGATCCTCAGCTGCTTCAGCGCGTGAAGTCGGAAATGACTGCTGAGGAGAAGCAAAAGCTGTACACAGCCCTGAACTACTCTGAAGGGATGTCTCGAAGCAGCTATCCCGCAGATTACGTCTCCACACAGGTCAACTTTTCACTCGGTGGCCTCACCCTCGCGCTGGCAAATAATGAACTTAAGTATATTCAATTTCGTTGCCGTTCTTTATATTACAAAGGCATTTCTATGCGCCGTTAGTTACACGCTCCCGTTAGTGTAACGTTTTACTACTACTCAGTTATTTGAAGAAATAGTAGATTTCAAACCGACTCAGTTGAGGTGTATTACTCGATTTCTATAAGATGTGGAAACTTGGTAGGAGTGTGTGCAATGTGATTAAACTTGTGTTCATTAATAATTACAGCCTCTTTCTAACAACACATTGCAAATCATCATATTTTAAAGTATTTACTCCTTACGAAACCTAATAAGCACTTACACCCCTGGAACTTAGATGTGCACTTGGATGAGCAACTTATGAAGGGGTAGCGTGACAATTAACGGGGTTGCGCGCCTTTTGAAAGGACTTGAGCGAGGCTTCGCTTGAGGATCCAATTTGGGGGCTTTTCCATAGAACTGCTTGGCGTTACATGCGTGCATTACATTCATACAGCATTTTTCTTTTAGAAATCCTGGAATATTGAAGATACGTTTGAGTACAGTTACTGCTAATTTCAAACAGCGCTCGGGAGATAATGCTCTAGAGTGAGTTATTTTTGTTGAGCAAACTGGTGTATTTGCGGTAGGACACCTTTCGTGTCCATTACTGGCTTGGACATTTCGTAGAACACGCTTGCCCAACATTGTGCCGTGTGATAATTCCACGGGAACCACGAATTTCCTTTGGTGCTAACCATTCAAGTTCAGTGTCGAAAGTGATTAAACTGCTGGTGTGCTTGGCTGTGTCACGTTAACCGCGTGCTCTACCGCTTCTTTAAAATTATACTTCCCGACTGTTTCTTCTGAATGATTCTACCTTGTACACGTGAAATCCACAGTTTGAATTCCCGTTTCCACGATTTCAAGTTTCGTTTTCCTTAATTTAGCTTCTCGGTGCGTCTTGTGGGCTTCGAGGCTGTGGGTACAAGGAACACCTCTACAGGTATTGTTCCGGTTCTCATTTCAAGCACGGCTGCGGGAGAATCGTTGCTTTCTGTGGACTTCTCGAAAAATCCCATCGACCGTTCTGCCGACCAGCGCCTCCTGATTTCGGCCGCTCCACTCGAGGTCATCTATGACGCAGACACGATCAATAAAGTTGCCGACTTCTTTAAATTACCCGCCGATCTTCGACTGGATGAGTATGTTGCAACGTTTTTTTTGTTGATCCAGGTATTTGTATATCCTAGGTTATTTTTCTGTGTAACCTTCTTACTTCTCAGAAAAAGTTCAAACATTTACCTCTTTTTGAAGTAGATCACTACTTTGTTCTTACGCGTGTAACTTTACGGGTACGCACATCACATCCATCGGTTTTCCTACAGCATTTGCTTAGTTCTTTTAGTTGCGGTTTGCACTAGATTGTAATAATTGTCTTTTCATATAATCCAGTATTAAGTGTGCGACATCTGCTGTATTCGGAGTGTGCTACTTTCAAAAAAAATTGCCATCTAAGTTCACCATCAACACGCTCACCTTGCAGACTTAACTCTGTTATTCAAATTAGTCGTTAAAACCCAAGATCTGAGTTGTGGTTCAAGATTTTTAAGTTTTATATCTTTCCATCGCAATTCAGTTCCTACATTGTGGGTTATTCATAAATAAGCTATGTGATTTTGACCCGGAAGCAATTTGCCTTAATAACTATCCCGATTTTCAAAGCCTGTATGGTGCGAGGTTATGAAATAATGTCACGGAATCTCTCGAGTTACTATAGCAGTGGTAAGTAATATATAAGTAGCGTAAATTAATTGAATATTGGTCACCCCAAGCATTGCGCAGATGTTGGGCTTTAGTGCTTATATCAATCTTAGTACTTGATGGAAACAATGTAATTTGTAAACACTCTGCTGTCTTTTAGCGTCTCATTAAACCCATGGCAACTTCTTTAGATTTTATATTATATATTAGTGTCTTGGTTAAATTCGTACTTGTTAAATTTCTCCACAATAAACTACATTACCCACGAAGGTACTAAATCTACACTTCAGATGTTTGCTTCACAAAATGCATATAATTTACGAAAATTGGTTCATTGATTATACTAGTCTTTAAGAATGCTGCAAATTTTACTTTCATTTCAGTTGTTGCTTTTTTCAAGCGCTAGTACGTCCTAAATATCTAATGTGTTTCCTTTGTGACAACTTTAGAATATCTTCGACCGTGGTACCGTCTCTTGACGAAATGAAGGCTATGACGACCACTGGACTGCGCCACCTCGTCAGCCAGAGAACGTATCTTGATGTCGTAATCGACATTCAACCAAGCTACTTCATTCTTCCAGATCTCGGGGTGTACAAGGAGTGAGTGGTGCCTCTTGTTTCCACTTCGTCTAACATCTTGTTAGTGATATGTCTGCAGTCCGGCCCAGGGGTAACAACTTCCGCCCTGTTTCCCCAGATTCAAGTGTTAAAGCACCAACCCACCACCTTCAGTTAAAGGCCATAAAATAGTGAAAAGTAAACACGTCCGCTCATTCATGCTTTAGTCTATATTTCTTTTAAAAAGACAAAAAAACTGGTTTATAGCGTGGTGTGGGATCCGAATGTAGGTACGGACGCGTGACCTAGAACGGCAGTTTGCCCCGCCCCCAAAAGCCCTGCGCTCACTTCTATTTCAGTGCAGATTTTACTCTTTTTTTCAAACTTTCTTTATTTCTACTTAAAAATGAGTTTGCATTTGACAATTGTCGCTGTGCACATACTGTTTTCACAGCTGTTGCTTTTGGGCTTCGTTACACTTTCAATTGCTCGTCGGTATCAAAGGTCTTGATTAACATACAATCTGTGTGGTAGTGACTAGCAATTAAGCCTTAGTTAGCAGATGTCATGGATACAAACCTCGGTGAATTAATTTCTCAATCATTAGTCGATAAAATTCTTTTTGTCAAATTTTTATTTGTTTTCTCCCAACGAGGTAATCATAAATCACATCAAGTTTGACTTTGTAAACTAATTCGCTCTTTATGTTGTAACTCATATCGCCAGTAAGCAAACGTTACTGTGATGTAATTGTCCGAGGATCAATCAGTTGTATCACCTCAGTTAGGGTTACTTCTCGCCCCTGAAACGGGCCTTGAATCTGTGTGACTCTCCGTCACCGGTGTGGGAGAATTATTGCGATTCCTTAGAGTGCTCTGGAGCTTTTGAAAATGTGAACTTCGACTTGCTTGGTTGTATCCACCTATTTTGGAGCTTGCCCCATCGCTTAAGGCCAACCAATTGGCCATGATTACATTACTGGAAAAACGCGCGAAGAAGCTGAAATTCAAGGCAGCCATGGAATTTGTAAAATACCTTCATTGAATGCTGTCTATGTGTGTGCGAGTAAGGCTACTTTGTTCCAAAATACCCCAATTTCCGTTATCCCGTGTAATGCTTGCCAAATGTTGTGGCCCTGAAATTCATGCATTTTTTTCTGTCCCAGTATAACCACATTGTAAGAGCTGCCAAAATTAATCACACACCTGCTCATAGATTTCTTGTTTGTTTAGTTTTGACCAGGGTCTGTGATTAGTTTTAGGGGGTTTCTGGCTGTTAGCGTATTAGGTAACAAGCTGCTACAAATGTAATTTCCGTTTACTTGATTTCTATGTAACGCGAAGAGCCATGATCAAGATAGTTTTTATTCATAAATATGACCTCTGGTGAAATTGATCTAGATTAGTTAATTCCACTGTCAAAGCTATAACGAGAGACGACATTTTAATAAATACTATCCGAAAGATGTATACTAACAAATGGACATTGCTTCTGCAGTAACCTCTCAAATGTATTCCTGAAGTCGCCATGGTACACATTATTTATATTTAACACGTAAACTAGTGAATAATGAATGATCATTTGTTTCATAAATCTATCAAGTTTTTTTACTTTGGGCTCTATTTACGAAATGCCTGTTTAATCTTTTATGATAAGAAGATTCGTCCTTATAGGGAGGACACGTAAATTGTTTAAGGCCAACTAACAAATACCTCTGAGTGTTGAACAATTCATCAACTATGTAAATTTTTTTGTTTTTATCCCCTTTTTGCTGCCAGAGGCTGCCGCCTCATTTTGGTAGACTTTGGCAGTGTAAGTATTCGATCAACAAGGGCCCAGCTGGACCTCCCTAGAACCGATGAGGTGAATGTCACCAATCAGGAAGCTCCAAGTGCCAGTTCAGAAGACAAAGCATCCATCACCTTCGCCTTGGCTCCTGTCGTTGGCCGAGCCCAGTCGGACGAGCGTTATAAACAACTGATGCAGGCCAACCATGCCAAATTGTTGTCCGAAGCCTACGATCAGTTTAATGTCACCTTATCTGCCACTCAGGTCATTGTGGTGGAGAAAGGTACTTAATATTGGTTTTCCTTGTGTGTATACTACGATTTTCTTATCACCTTCAATGCCAGTCGCACTAACGTAACGTCTGTGATCAATTTCGCTTTACTACAAGTAGTGGTCACGCGATTATGGTCCAAGACTTTTTCCCAGCTCATCAATTACCACTAAATGGGACCGTCTGAATCCGGTGGCTAAAAATGCGCGGGGAGTTAGGTCTTCGTAATGTCGACAATGATCGTGGGTGTTGTAAGTTAAAGCAGTTTAAGAAAAGCATAAATTTGTGCTTTTTGACAACAATCCCTAGACAGTAATTTCTAGTAGATACGGTTGAGCGCAAGTATATTTTTTTTCTGTCCTTGAATTGCGCCGCAGCCAATTAACTGATTTCCCACCATAAATAATCGAAAAATTCTTTTGTCTCTTAAGAATTTGAAAAATCAGCCGCACTACCAGAAGCGAGCAAAGTATGGTAGTAGTCTAATACTTGTCTTCGTGTTGTTGTTAATTTATTTGTACCCCGATGTTATGAACTAAAATTATATGATTGAACCCAACTTTACCTTTTGATAAGATTCTTTTCAAATATGGCTTAATTGCCTGCAGATGAATCAACTGTAAGAGGATTTGTTCTAGTTTTATTTCTACTCTCCTAGGTGAGAATTGGAGAACGATGCGTTCTCAAACCAGCACCACAAGTCACGTTCTCAAGCCCCTGGGCATAAACTTCGTATTGCGTCGCTGCACCGTACCTCGCGAATTCAACCTACCTCAGTAAGTTGATATCAGTGGAGATTTTTGTGACACTGATGCGTGCCCTACCGGTTTGTGTAGTTAGAAATCGATTCATCAGTTGGCGTTACGAGCTCTGCAGCACTGTGGAACATTGATGGCATCACAATCAACCTGAACGCCCCCTTCAAGTTTACACTCGCTACGCGTGATTGTCAGTGTCGCCTCCCACAGAATATATTGAAATGTAACAACGTGGCACATACACAAACTGCCTGAAAGTTCGTACCGCTGTAGTGGGTGCATTTGTAATAACGCTTGGGACTTTTGGGTGTCGAAAGTGCAACTTAAACCTTAAGTCTTAAGTAAGGTGATAACTGTGAGTTCTTGAAGTATTATGTCCCTGCTCGTCAACTCAGAATCAGTGTGGCCTAGATGTAACCGAATTCTAACTGTTTCCAAACGAACTCCACATAAATGGAACAAAAACCTATTACACAATCACACAACAAGTGTTCGACGTGCAGATCTTTATTTGCAATTTAGAAGTGAAATCGTTCAGTGGAAATGCTGGAGGTCAATAAAAAGTTATGTCAGCACGCGTGCCCTCGATGCGTTTTAATTTCGTGCATCTCTTTTCAGGTTCCAAGTGGATGGCCGCCTTCCTCTTCTTGGCATCGACTTGACGGACCACGTGTTGGAGTCTCTCTTGGACATTGTTGCTCATATTCCATTACCCGAAGCAGACTCTTCTCAACGGATTCCGGTTGACCGAAACGATCTTCTCAAAGTACGTTTTTTTAAAAAACTGAATTAAGCTCTGGTTCCCAAACTGTCACTTTTTTAGCACATGCGCTTGCTGGTGTGTGGCTGATCATGCTTAAGTTTTTTTTTCGTGGAAAAAAAAATTTCAACGTGAATTCTAAAGAGCTAATTTTATCATCAGACAGGACTCTTTATCAATCAACACACTTTTTCATCTAAACATCACCACAGTTTCTGGAGAAAATGTGAATTTGTAACAATCCACAAAGGTGGATTTGGCAATTACTTCAAATATCGATGCTTTTGATTACCCATGCCTGATCTAGAAAAGTTGGAAAATATCGATGTAAAACCGTTCAACGAGGGAAACTCGCCTGTACTCTGTTAGTTTTCTTAAGATTCCTTGTAATTTGGCTGTCATTCAGACAAGCTTTATGAGAATTTTAGTAGGTCATTTTGCGAAATTGCCACTTTTCTTCAGGATGCCACATTCTTTGATGCCAAGTCGGAAGATCTATTGCCAAGTCAGTTGCAAACAATGCATACTTTGCGAATTGCTGGGGCTGTCCCCCGTCCGCTTTCTCCTGAACCCGACCCAACGGAGGACGAGAACGATGTCTTTTTTGACTCTCGTGAGAACGCCGATCCTTCCGATATTCAGGTAGTTACATTTTATTGTTCCACATGTAAGGATGCCTGACGTTACCATCACCACTATTGCACATATCTTCATTTCAAGTGATTGTGATAGTTAATTTAATTTTATTTAGAAACCAACGCTCAAGCCTTTGGCAAATCTTGTGACGATTAACGCTACCTTCTTAATCGAGGAAGTGAGTAGTAAAAAGTCCGCTTGTTTTTCATCTTTTGCATTGTCTCATCCCTTTACACACTGTCACTCCTTGCAGGTGCGCGTTCGCGTGTTTGAGAGGCTAGGCTCTGTGGACTCTTCTGATAACTTGACCCCACTGTTAATGTTTACCATCAATGAGATCGGAGCCAACTTTACTCTGCGCAGATGGGATCAGGAAATTAAGGTACACCATAATTATCCACTAGGGTTATCTCATTTGTGTTCTTGGCGTGCATTCCTCCTCCTCCTCCTCGTCTTTGCCGTAAACAGTACCTGCCATAGCACCTAAGGTGGATTTTTGTTTGGCAAGTCACAGTCAAGTATACCTTAAGTGTCAAGACCAGAGATATCGGCTCAACGCCTTTGTGCAACTTTCGGTATTGTTTCAACCTCAGTCACTTGTGCGCAGTCCATTGAACCAAAATCCAAAAAGATGTTGACATCGAACCGTTTATTGGGTTAGTTTATTGTTTCTCTCTAGACACGTCTTGTCTGAATGTAGTTTCATGAGCCTTTGTTCATTGGTGTCCGGTTCACAAGTTTTGGAGCTGCGTACGCCAAGGCCTGAAGCTTTTTTGGCGTATCAATAGTCCACAAGTAGGTTGTGGATATTGCACGCTATGCTTATCATGGTTGTGGTTTTTGTTGCAATCAAAGATGCTTTTCACTCTTTCAGGCCCACGTGAACCGTCTGCGTGTGATTTCTCCGCGTTTTCAGGAAAATCAGAGCTCTGGTGCTGTTTGTCTTGTGGAAACTCTCTCGACCTCAGCTACGGAACCGATTAGCTCTACGGCGACCCAGGAGGGTGGTCATCTCTTCACATCGAGTCTCCTCATTGCTGACAAGACGTGTCCTGATTTCGCCACCAAATATGAAAACGTCCGTCATAGTCTTGTCTGTGAATTTAGAGTGTTAAAGGTATGCGAAAAATTGCCATCTTTTGTACTCTGTCTCTACTTTGCCTGTCACCTTACCTACTACAATTTATGCAAAATTACTAGCAAATGCGCACTCCTTGACAAATTTAGTTGTCTTCTGAGCAAATTGACATCGCCATGCTGACCTTCGTGTGTGGAGGAAAAAACAAGCAAGCTTGTTACTAAACGAAGTCCAATCGGATCATTTCTCAGGTTGTTTTTCAAATATGTAAAATAAATGTGTCGAGCTTACAAAGGAAAATCTGAAGGAGCTTGATTTAGAAGTAATTAGGAACTTATCCCAACATGTAGTTCAACTTATTTGTCATTTAACGATCTGTATGAATCTGTTTCCTATATACAAATTCTGTTGAAGCGGTTAATTTAATGGATCAAAACCTGTGCACTTTCAGCAAATGAGAATCCATGACTCTGGAAGCATTTCTAAGCACACAGAGGTTGGGTCAAGCACGTAGAATCTTCGAAAATAGGATTTTTGCTGCACTTGATTTCCACGTTGTCACGAACTAATCTATTATTAAATACAGTATATGTGTTTATAATTATGACCTGGAACGCTGTCCCAAATATCAGGATAAAAGCCTTGGTCATTCGCTGCCTCGACAGAGCCCAAGTCTAATGGTCATTCAAGCCTGCAATGTTTAAACTTACGTGCTCTTTACTAAATGCTTTGAGTCTTTTTGCCTGGTACTGCGTACTTTCCTGAATGGGGCTTGGCACGCAGGACGAATGCTTATTCCGGCGTAAATGGTGTAGTCAATAACTTGTTTTGAAACTGCAGATTTCTCTTATATTTGTTTTCTTGTTAATCCCTCGTGTAATCGTGCTTGATTCATATTTACACTTTTAGTATCTTCCATCTAATGCGTCTTATTCGAGCTTTTCACTTGACACTACCTGACATTGTTATGGCCATTGTGTCAAAATCAACCTTTAGTTCCTAATTCCTAAGCAAATTTTTGGGGCGTCAAGTACAAATCGAATCTGAACCACTGTTGCTCCTATGTCCCTCGATTGCCACGTGCTCTTATACAGAAGTACCTTATTGCAGCCCCTAAACAGTCCTTTTTGCTCTTAGTGGTGGCCGTGAGTCAGTCAACTGCGGTTTACACAGTTGTAGCCAAACATGTGACTTGTAGGTCATTGGAAAATTTAGCTCAAGTACCCTACGCCACCGGTCTTATTCAAGACCTAGCTTGGTATTTCAAGATACTCGGTGGTTAATGTGCAGTAAAGCCAAACAACAACAACAACTTTTCTTCTCCTGGAATTCAGGTGCGACTGCACAAAGATGCTCTCCTGTCTCTCATGACCTTCTTCACTAACCTGGCAACAGTCCTCTCCAAGCACTCGGTGCAAGAGCCCTCAGATGACGCAAACCAACGGGCTTTTGAATGGGCCCACCGTCTTGGTGACAAGGAGGCCTCAGCTCGTCTTCAGGAGGAAAGTATCATGACAGAACATGATGCTCGCCTTTCATCAGCAAAGATAACTCCAGTTGATGCAATTACTGGCATTATAGCCAGAAAGAATGAGCGTCGTGACATCCGATTAGGTGCGGCCTTTGAAGCGGCCAAGATGGGTGAGTTCCTGTACCTCAGTTGATCACATAGCTCATTTTGTCACAAATATCAGGCGGGGTGTTTCAAGTAAAAGTGCAGTAAAATGTACTGATCTTAGTTTCACTGGGTAGTGATTTTAAAACCCCTGTTTCTCAATTCCATTCCAAAATTAATAGGGTACACTTAAGAAGGTTAACCATAGTTATCGCTATCAATGCTTGTGTGATCCCGGTGAAAAATAAACTTTTTGAGAAGCGGCTCCTCAGCCTAATACAAAAATTTCATATATAGTGGATGCTATTAGGAGAGTATTAATGCTAACAAACCCATT
>UXSR01005246.1:15078-169824 GCA_900604375.1 Mesocestoides corti
TTCTAGTGGTGGTTCTCCCCGATATCTTCACAAAATGACCTGACCTGAACCCAGTGTTTTCTTAAGACCTACTACAATTGTCTTGTTTACGTTGCAGCATTATGGTTGAGGGCGCTGCATGACACGTGGTTTTGGTTTCCATGCTCGTCCGAGCCAAGCACACAGCGTGTGCATCCACAAAGAGAGCCAATAAGAGCTGTACGAGGTGTCTGAGAGACCAGTTTTTCAAGGACGTTTTCGGTTGAAATGCCATGTTATTGGAAAGTAGCTCTAACTGCCTTTTACCGATGGCATTCAGCTGAACTTTGGTGTGGTTTTCGGTTGCGCCTCGTTTGGGAGATTCCGTCAAATTACTGTGTGTTCGCCTCGATGTTTTTACACGGGTTTACAATGGAGCCGGAATTTAGATCCCAGTTAAGCTCACCATAATCGGTTTATGCCGTTCATCCAGATATTGGTGCCGCTTTGCCATTTCTCAGGCGTCGAAATGTGTCGCTCAATCCTACTTTTTGTAAAAGACAGTCGAAATACTAACCATTTTAAACGTTTGATTTCTACGTGATTATAAATGAGCTAGAAAAAAACGTGATTACATTAATTGAAATTATTGAATAAGCTCCTGACGCGATTTCGTTTTCATTTTAAGTTGATGCTTTTTTATCACCTTAACTATTATTTGTCAAATGCTGAACTGACCGATTACGTAGACAGTAATTCTTACTGACCTGAATTTGAATAGCATGTGGACTTTCTAATTTGAATGTCCTCTTTTTGCATAAATCAGTCACCCACAATTAAACACGCAAACCAAGTCAACATGACTAAACAACTCGAAACAAAATAAGTTAACAAGAATTTACAAAATGTGAGTCTGCCGGCATTATGAAAGCAGCGGCGAACCTGACAAGATAAAGCCTGCGCCAGCACTCCGACGTTGCGAACGCCCGGCATCAGCGATGTTAGGAGGATTGTTAGGAATATAGAGGTTACAGTTCCACGTAGATACAAAGCTAGACTGTTGCTTCTGGGGTTGCTGCATGGGGTGCTCTGTCACTTCATCACTGTCATTTACTGTACCTGGAATTCTTCTCCTTTCTACTGGTGTTTGTGGACCTGATCGATGGTTTACGCTGTTACTAGTTATCGACGACAAAACCTTGCTGGCCGGAATCAAGGTTGTGGTGCGCTTTCGACGCACCTGGTAACCGCAAGCGTTGTCAGAGGAGTCACTCCCTTCTCTACTTCTCCGTGAAGGGCTTACAGAGGCAGAGCCGGATCGGGTCAAGGTGAAGGTTTTTGAGACGGCAGATCGGCGGTGCTGATGGTGGGGGAAGTTCTGTTCTGTAAGACTGTTAGCTGATCTGGTAAGGGAAACAATTTCGTCTGCAGTTGGATGTGTACAGTTGAGCAAATGGAGTGTGGGAGATGAAGTGTGGGGATTAAGGTGCTGTTGTAATGGTGATGACGATACCGTTGAAGTGGCAGTGTTCATTCCGGATGCAGCCGATGTTTGGGGGGTTGACAAGGCACCTTTTCTGGAATTTGTTAGCGGTGCAACACCACAGGTACTGTTGACAGCAAATACATTACTGCAACTATTATAGACTGTTCGAGATGGGGGGTGATTGCTGAGTAGTCGACGTTCCTGCATACTCAACAAGTCACTGCGTTCTCTCTCAAGCCTAAAAATAGGCACGAAACCACAACGGATGGATAAATACTAACCTGTAAAATTGACGTCACAAAGCTTATGTAAAAGAAATTAACAAGCAGGATTGTTGCATTCTCACAATTAAAGCCCAATCGGAACGTCTTTTGTTGATTTGATGATGTGCATAAACATTTGTAAAAACTGAAATTTGTTGGCGAAATTATTTCTAGAAAAATTTCTTTGCATTTCATTAATGCAACGAATCAAGCCAACGACTTTTCGTACCCGAGTTGGGTGTCCTGGAGCTGGAATTACAAGCTCCCGAGTTATCATTGCGTTAATATACCTAAAACGCGTCTAGCTAATTTACCTCACAAAGAATAGGAGATAGTGCTTCTGTCCCGTGGCCTTTAGATTCCTAACAGGCCACTAGATGTGGTTCCGTTATAGAGGGACAGACGAGAAGGATATGGTAGACGAAAATGCTGTAGATCGAAATTATTCACGACAGGTTTGATCATTGGAAACATGTTGGCAATGGCATGTCAGACAAAAACTGTGTCCTAGTGAAATCCAACTCCTACACCCACCTTACGAGGCATGGCTAAATTGATGAGAGACGTGTGAAGGTCAAACTAAGGCAGCATTTGTGCATCCAGTGTATGTTGGCTACCAATTCTAGCAAATATGGGATTCCACAGCTTTTTTGCAAAAAAAATGGTTCATTGAAGAACTGCACTAGCCTAAGTTACAATTATAGAGTTTTGTTAATTATGGCGGCCCCCTTTTTACTTATCCATTTGCCCACGTGTCCGCCCAGCACTCCAGAAGTGCAACAAGCACCGTGTTTTGTTACTATATAAAAAACCAGTTAAATCTGTCGGCCGCATAGAGTCACGCGACTAAACAACTGCGACATCAGAAATAAAAAAAAGCTTCACGCGTTGCGGTGGCATGATCCCTGGTGCGTTGTGAGGTGGGTAACATCAATGATTTTTTACCAGGCAACTGCATCCCCTAGTTCTTCCAAAGTAGATGACAGCAACTGCTCGTTATCCTTTAATATCAGCTGAGCGTGTGGCTGATGGCCATGAGCCCCGGTAAAGCCACTGCTCTTCACTCTGGGCAAAGCTGAGTTCGGAAGGACCCCACCTCCTGCCTTAGTTACTGTTGAACCGATTGTCGTGGCAGTTGTGGAGTCATTGGCAAAGCTGCAGTCCACCTGGTATGAAGTGTTTTCCATCGAAGAGGACATTTGACTCTTGCGTTTGCTTGAGGTGCCGTTGGCGACATCAGAGGCGCACTTGGCCAGGTTGGCGTTGACAGCCTGACGAAACGGATAGTGGTGCTGGTGAGCCACCAAATCCTGTTTATTTGTGAGGGAAGAGCGGCCAGAGGAAGAAGAATTCGTGGAAGAGCGCGAAAGATGTTTGATCTAGGCAAATAAAAAGGCTTCACATAACTGCAAATGTAGATAATTTAAACCAGCAATATATTAAGCGTGCTCTGGCAAATACCAGGCCTCATTACCATGCCGATAAAGTGGACCGAGCTTCTTATCCACGAGCTGACTGGTAGGGAAATTTATTCAATCCAGCTAATCAAATATGCTTTGCAAATTTTAACTGCTTCACAGCAGATGCCATAATAGATTATCTCGAAATGTCAAAGAATTCCTACTCCTTGTTTAAAATTACAAACATGAAAACAACTAATAAAGAGTCATCAACACGAAAAAACCCAGCGAGTCTGCCCATTTTTCCGTTTGGGTTGCTCGCATGAAACCATGCAATCTGTTTTCTTAAATGACAGACAAATTTTTTGTAACTTCCTTGACCTATTTGAAAAAAAAACACTTCGTTTAATCCATGTCGGTAACTACAAAATCTCCAGGTATTAGTAAGTTGCATGTTTTTCAGTCTTTAAAGCCGGTCTCATTAGTCGCATTTAATATGACTTTAGTGGTGGCATCCAAAAGACGAAGAGATCCAATTTATTGCTTTGAAATCACGTGTTTTCCTCAAGGTTACACTAGCATAAGCTTCAAAGCCTCGTCCATGTTCCGAACGATGGGTATTTTCATAACATTGAAAAGCAGGGGAATAAAGGTACAAATAAAAATGGGAACCATAGCTCTGAATTGCTTCAGTAACGTTTAATGACACCGCTGAACTATCAGATGTAGCAATATGAGTTAAATAATAGATTTCAATGAATTAAATTAATGCTGATGCTGACCATTAGTACGAAAGCAACATCAGAAGGGCGCAAAACCTAAACATTCTCAAAGGCTTAACATAATTATAGTTTAAATCAATTCTTTCTAATACGGACGTAGCTACCATATTTTGCGCCATGTACGGCAGCCGGTCTTAATGTATCGGGAAATTAGAGATTAAAAATGTCCCATGTGTCTGCACAGATATAGTAAAAATGCCCACATGCGTTATAACGGGATTGGGACGAGGCTCGAGTACGAGGTTTTCACCGGTCGCAAAGGTTGAATTCATCTGTCCCTTGCCCAAATTGGCAACTTGGTGTGCTTTTCGGGGGGAGGTATGAAGTGTACAACCAGAGGAAACACCACTCGACGTCCGTGAATTCGCGGTCGTCGACTGGATGGTAACGGGGCTTGCAGCGCACTCCATTACGGGAACCTCTGTTATCGACTTAGTGCCAGATACAGCCGTCGGCGCGGGGCGCCGGTACAGCGAAAAGGCACTTGGAGGAGAAGGAAAGTGGAGGGTGTGTGCAGGACTCTCGTCATTGGCAGAAACTTGTCCGCCGGTCCTTTCCGGCTCTTCATAGGGAGCGTCATAAATAGTCCGCCTACGAGACGCCAAAGTCTAACAAAAGAGCATAGAACATAATGGGTAAACCGATAAACCTAGCAACACATTTTCGACTTGGTCTCACAAAGTCGTTCACTAATGCCTAGTGTTAAAATAACCGACTCGCGAACTGATTTTGTTACTTTACGCACACTTTCAACCCTTTCCTAGGGATTGAACTACATTTTTCTCTTTTCTTGCAGCGACAAGCAAACCCCTAAGGTATCCAACAACTGCTATATTGAAAGCTCTTTAGTCTTAACTTTAAGAAAGGTAAATCACTGTAAGAATTAAGCGACTAAAATCGGTTTTATTTTACGATAACTTGAAATTATGAACTTACATTTGTGTAAACGTACCGCCATTAAGATTCTTACTAATTAAATCTATTTTAGTTGGCTAAAACGCTTCCTGCATTGGCCCATATATGCCTTGACAACATGCAACTTCGTTCCATCTTATATATTTATACATTTATTACTCAGTAAGTAAAATGAGAAGTTACTTGCCGAATCGTATACATCATCATTATACGGGTCATCGTAATCCAAATCATTTCCAGGCGCAGACGTATTTGACCCAACACCACTCCTAGACCCCTCAATGCCCCGTGGAAAGGCAGAAGCTTTTCGGATCTCGCGCAAGGTGACTTTATCGATCCTGTTATTTCCCATGGAAGTTGACTTTGTCATTGAAGCCTTCGAGGCATTAATAATTGACGATTGTTGGTCACCCGGTGAGGCAGATGTCATCCGCATAGTCTTGGGTCGGACTGCAGTCGGTTTCTGGATGGATGAATTCATAGGGGTGTTATCTACAAGGGATCGAAAGCCGCCCAAAGACTCTGCTTCAAAAGGTCCCATGGAATCTTCCATTGAGACGGTGAATCGGGGAAGGAGAGGGCGGTGGGGCTGACACTTTCCGTCTGCAGTTGCTAGAAGACGTCTTCTAGAATCTCCGGATGCATAGGAGGGATCGAATATAGATTGGGTTTCGGTGAAGTCACTTTCGATAGCGATCCCGTTTTTGATATTCTCAAGGTGAGTTATAATCTCAGGAAGACGAATTAGCGAAGGCGGGAGGGAGGTGAGTGGGGACTTTCCAGGGCTTGTAGTGAGCAGCTAAAAAGTTAACAGGCCATGTCATTGTTTGGTGTCTAATATTGAAACGAGAACAGTGCGACTTTTACAGTGGTGAGAACTTTATGGGCTTGCCAACTTTGAAAAGCTTTTGTGTGGGTCAGTTTGCAGTCTTCTAGAGTGCGAATTCAATAATACTGGCTTTTTTAGTAAAAGGGTAAATACCAAATTCTAAAAACCTCAACTCTGAGTTTGTAAGTCGAAAAAGATGTGATGCCATGGTAACTGAAGGCCATTTATCTTGAAGAACAAATTCACCGTCTTTGTATCTTTCTTAGGTATAAATGTCCATCTGTTTCACCAGACCTTAAGTAAAAGCTTTAGTGCTAGGCAGATATTTACTGAAGTTTATTTAGCCATGAAATATGGAGTGACTTCCCTACATCACCCCGGACAATCTAAACATGATCAAGCAGTAATTTATTGGACCATCTGAATCTCCTGTGCCGCTTTCAAGTCAGTAGCTACGTGTGCAGATGATTTCAACAAGTGCAAATGTTTCACTGCGTAATGCTGTGAAGAGAAATGTTCCTATTTAAATCAAAACCCATTCTTTTCCACTGCTTTTGGGGAATGCGCGTCTACAAACAAGCATGTTAGACAAGAATTATCGTCAACTAGCTCCCCAACTACACATTCCTCGAACGAATCTAAAAGTCCATAATGAGATGCTTGGATGGATAAGAGAGTGCCTCCATACTTCTACATTATTCCAGGATATTTTAAATTCCAGCTAAAATTAGATTTTGATAAATCAAATAATTTTATTTAAATAGAAATACCTTGTGTTTTTGGACCGTGACACTAGGTCTAGTGTAAGGTCCGTTACCTATATAACCTGGGCCAATGTTCATAAAAAAGTACGACTTCAAAAACTCGATTTCGAGGGTGTACTCATCAAGCCAACCCACCAGTTGAAAAACAAGTGAAACATGATTTATTTTTCGGGCAAATGTTTGTGCGTATAGCCACCGAAAATGATTAGCTAAGGCGAATTTTGCGGTATTTAGCGTCGCGCTGTATGCTTTTGCACGCTAGCGATCAACTCCAACAAGATAGACCTAAACGTAATAAAAGCATGCATTAGTGCAATCAATAAAGTCAGTGCTTCTTCCAAAAATCAGCTTCAGGCTCAGTGCTTCGACATGGTTCATGAAGCAAGATCTCAAAAAAACCTTTTTACACACGGAAAAAGGACTTTTAATTTTCCGTGACTGTGTGTATGTAAAAATAATCTAATTTTAACATTTTAAAATGAAACATGGTTATCCGTTGTAAAGTTACTGTCAAAATTCGGATCTGGGCAGTTTTATGGGATCTGAAAAAGCGATACTCATCACACCCACAATCTTGAGATTGCCAGAACATAGGAATCCTCAACCACATCTTTTGGCCCTCATGTCTTTGATAAGTATACACTCTTGTTTACCTAAAAGTTATTGCTCTTTTAATGTGCCCGTCTGCGATCAGACGCAGTTGATGCACAGCGTTTACATTATAGTAAATCGTGAGCATGCGCGTCCATCAATGCAGACGCCCATCTCTTCTCAGCGTTCCCATCGCTCATGCGGACATACCTGATTACCGCACCCGTTTGCTGCGACCGAATGTATTATCGTTCAACGGCCTGAGCATTTGCTGGTTCATCCGAATTCAGTTGGTTGACACCATCCACAACTAATGTCCACCCAGTGCACGACTTTGTATGCAGCACGACACAACAAACAAGAGTAAACGGTATTCTCCTTCGTCTATGGTGCTTTTGATCTTCGCGGGTATCTGCAGAGCATGCATAGTACGGTTCGAGACTCATAATAGGGCTCCTAGATACACTGAGCCTAACCTGACCCGATACAACAACAAATAGTGAGCCCTAACACAGTCGATAGCCTCTACAAATGGTGACCATGAGATTGGACACGTTGAATATTCAACGAGCTAATAATCGGAGATAATCCAGGACAACTTAAGTGGCACAGTATTATCCAGTGCTCTCCGCCCCAATGATAGTCAACTTTGAAGCCATCCTATGCTCATTCATTATCCCAACGGCGGTCATTACTCGTCCATTACGCCCATCCTTAAGACTCGACTCTCAGTCAGCTCAACTCGATTTCGCCTCCTCTTGACTCTCTCGCGATTTTTCTATATTGTGATTCACTCTCTTTTCAATCAGCCTGATTCTCGACTCCCGACCAGACCAATCTCATCACGAGTTACCACTTTACTATTCACAAGATAACCCTAGTTGTTTTGTCCATATAATGAATGACCGGGTCAAACATGAAATTAGGTAATTTCAATGAAAATATAAATATTTTAAACTACTGGTTATTTATACCATCATTTCAGTTGATTTTTTATTTAATTGAAACCCACAAGATAAAGCAAATTTCTGCCATTTTTGTTTGGTGTAGTTATTTGGTCGGCTTTTTCTCGATACGAATTTCAGCCAAGCTGTGTGATTTGCAAAAATTACAGGAATTATTTGTTACTCCAACATTTAGTAAGCTTGCGTTGGAGGTGCTACCGTTGGAACTACAGTTTGTCCTCATGATAAGATGGGACTTCGCTTCATTCATTGTAAGAATATCGGCCCCATGCAAAATATTTATCGAGCAAAAGCTCACAGACAAAATGCCAAACTCATTTGTCCCCTCTCTGACCTATTAAATCTATGGGCCGTTTCAGAATTCATGCACCAGAGTTCAAAGAGCATGGCAAAGGCACTTGGATAAATTTGAAACGATTAAAACCAACAAGACGCCGAGCTCGCTTACGTATCACCGAATCCTTAAACCGTTAATCCCAAACAACTACTTTTTGAACATGGAATATATGTAGATGTTATTGAAACACTCCTTGAGCCTATGTCCAACCTTGCGTGCGTTTCGCTAAACCAAATTAAACTCATAGCCGAAGGATTAGAAAGTACTTGTGTGAAAAAAATCTACAAAACCCCTAAATGACAGTCTTTTCAACTGGGCCTCCAAGACCCATTTCGAAATACAATCAACCCCGGGTGGGAATATATTTTGAAATCGTAGACAAGTGGTACCAGGTATTCTTTGATAAAGGACTACGTCAATTAAATTTTTGTGGGATAAAGTTTAGTGAATATTAATCGGTAGGGGTGATGCTGACAGCGCTGTCCCACGTAGTCAGATAAATTTAGTTTTCTTTATTACACAGATGTATCTTACTGAGGTGCTGGTGTTCTGTTGACTGCTGGAAGCAGAGGAAGCGTTAAAGAGCTCAAAACAGATGGTCTGGAGACAGGCAAGCTCGTAGCCACAGTCTATGCTGTTGGCTACCGGGGACACTGATTGACTGCAATGCCCGAAAGGGTCGGGCAAAGAGGAGATATCCCGGAGGAAGGTTCTCATCACTGGTATCTGAATCTCCACGTAGGCGTTCATGAATCTCATAAAGGATTCCTGTTTGAAATAAGGAAGAAAAAATAAAACAGTCAGATGAGTTACAAGACATTCGGCGTTTCTCCAAACTGAGTTCCACCAGTCATTCACATAGGGGAGCGGGAGAGCGAGCAATCAGTAAAATGCTTTGTGTAAATAGTTTGATTTTGCTGTTCTGTCATCTTACAACAAATATTCTAGTGTGTGCCTACATCAGCCTTAGCTATGTCCGTTAATTTTGATAACTTAATCAATAAATGCCTTAACACATTTATGCAAAAGCCATGTATGAGTTTGGCCGTAAGCCATAGTTACAAATTTAAAATCAAGACCATTGCATTCCATAAGAGCAACTTGAAGAAAAGTACCGAACTGAGTTTTAAAACTATTTCCGTTAAAGGCATGACGCACCTGTTTTTTCCGAAATGAATAATTATATTTGGCGTTAACTGATTCTCTTTATTATTTGATGGGGAACCGAACTGGTAATTCTCAGCATGACACTTAAAATATTAATGAAAGTAAGAAACCCCTCAACCACATTACGTGGATGTTCAAAATTACATAAATGCTATTTTATGCTGAGTATAAACTTAATACTAGCGCTATGACAGAATCGGCGAGAATTTTTTACTAGGGTGTGTACATGTGATAGTGAAGTTATTTCAAGTGTTCTAAAATTAACGATAAGGCTAATTCAACAGAAAGCGATGCGGAATTTAGTGGAGAAATTTCAAGTTCCAACTAGTAATTAGTCGTCTTAACTCGACGCTAGGATAGTCAAACAAGCTAGAAGTTTGGTGGATAAAACAAATTTAAAAAAGGCTCATCACAACCACCTTGCGCTCTCTGATGAATTCGCTTATCAATGATGACGGGCTGGCATGGCTGTCCAAAACTAGCTGTGGTGCAGTAGCACATCTTTTTGTGCAAATCAACGCTCAATCGCGAGATTTTCTCAACAAATAAGGCGAATTTTATTTGCTAGCCTGGAGCAAATTGCTCCCAATTTGGATGATTCTGGTGAATTCATTTAACGATTTACGAAGTCTTTTTCATACACGTTTACTCCTTGGACAGTTGGTCTCCCAGTACTCCTATATATATTAACACACATTAGTGCCGAATAAGCGGCTGCGTCGAATTAGGCGTCTCGCCTTTTCACCATCCTCCGAATTTGCAAGGTCTGAGGATGCCAGCGAACAGTAGGATTGGAATGTAGCCTTTCTACTTACCAGAGTTCGTAGTAGAACCCCTCTAGAACTGTAACCATGCGGCGAAACTACCACTACAATGACGCACGGTTATTAGTTTTAGCAAATTCACATAAAACCCGAAACAAGAACGCTAGACTTGGTAACAGGAGATGAATGACCTTACCGCACGAGAACGCGCAACCGTGCGCAGAAATATTTACGCAAATGGACTTTTCGAGCTGGACCGTTTGTTTTGACCCATTGAACAAGCCTAGCACCAAGTCGTTTAAGCAATAAAAAATTTCTATTGACTACTTTAAGACTAATTATTGAGCTAATAAACACATCCAGGAGTTTGATAATTTAAATCCACTTAAGGAGATTCGAAATGCTACCAGAAAAACCCCAACAGAAGGTCCATTTTTGTTCTGAATGACATTTTTAAAAAAAGAAAACTTATTTAATAAAGTTCGGAAAAATGTGAGGTTTGAGCAAATATTATTATTTACCGTAAACTGATGCCAGTACAACCTTCCTCCAGGTGAATTCAGGTTTTTCTGCATCTATTTAGCGCTGAGCCATGAATTCAACTTTTATTTTATGGGCAACATTTTGCCTTCAAAACACACAATGGAATATTTACGCTGTCTCTTTGGTCCAACCAGTTGTTCCAAACGAAATAAAACAACGGCTAAATTACGGTGAATTCAAATATTTTCCAGAAAAAAAAAGAATATTTGAAAAACTGCAACATAACACAGTATTACACAGTATTACATGATTTAGTTAATCTGTCTGAACCGTAAATAAATAACACTGGTGTATACTGAAAATTATAAAATTCATACTTTATCACCAAATGTTGAAAGGTTGGCGAGCGACTGTAAAGACTTGGCGATGAGGGTGAGATTGCGCTGACAGCTTGATTCGCCAGGGAAGGTGCTTGCAAGGCCGAACAGCGACGGAGTCAGAATTGCTGGACAAACAAAGCGTAGAAAAATACAGGCTGAAATCAATTTGTCGCAGAATTCGGCACCTTTGCTTGGTTGCAGAACTGAGCGAAATGCTGAGAATACTTCCAAAAGGGGTCTAAAATGGAAAGTTGTGCGGTGTGAGTCATCATGGGACACCGATCATTATGCCTCTGTGTTCAGTGAAACGATGGAAAGGCTTGTCGTAAAATACGGTTTTCGCTACACAGGAACATTAATATCACATAAACAGACCATCCCCTAGCTCTTATGACATTCGTAACTAACTGGAGTGTAACTAGTGACATCTGTGGAATGCGTTCAGTTTAAATCAGGCAGCCACATTTTTGGTCTTGATTAGTAGTCTACTTTGAACTTTATTTCCCCATAATGTAAGCCTGATAAAAAGACATTCATAAATCTGGTAGTAACTTTCCTCACAAGTGCATGAGGGCATTTCTGTAACACCAGCTCGTCCACCAATATTGCGCCTCATGACAAATGTGACAGTGTGAAACTCGTTACGGAAAGTCACACTAAGGGAAAAAAGCAGATTGGGTGCTTTGTAATGCTCGTTTTCTTACTTTGCTTGTCAACATATAAGCTTGTCAACGACAATGCTGCTGACGTTTGCAAAAATTGGATAATTTAAAAAAAATCGTCGTGATTATTCATTCGGAATAAATCTTATTACATTCTGGACGCCGTGATCAATAAAATTCAGTTTATTATGGTTTGTTTCATATACAAAGTGACCTCTAGCTCTTATATTGGCTGATGTTTTTTTCAGAATTTATCTAGTAATTAATTTGCGACATTTTGCTGGTGCTTTATAAGTAAACAGTAGTAGATGTAGACGCTGCAGCCGCTACTATGACGGTGCTTTACCTTCTAAAAAGGTAATGGAACCACCTGATGCATGAATAGTGCTTATCTATGAGAGAGCATCTTAAGCTCTCATAACTGTCACAACTTTAAATGGTGTGTACACGCTTTTATGTACAGGTTATAATTCAGCGTATGCTTGGAAGCAGAATGTAAAAAAAGAAGTACCTAGGAAAATCGGGGATACTTGCACACACGGCATCCCACACAAAATCAAGGTGTTGAAGCAGTTGAGTCTGACTAAAAATAAGGCTCCCAGGCTGAGCGACTCGCCCGTTGGTTAGTACGGCGAGACGCGAGAGGCTGTTAGGGGTTACTTGCTGCTCATAGTCAGTAGAAAGAAGTTTTCTGGCGCAGTAGTCTTGGATAATTATGGTCGCAGATGTAGAAGTTCCTTGGCCGTCTGGGGAAAGGAGACTACCTGCAGAAAGGCTATGAGGTGATAATTTATCCGGGTCCACCTCCCAGGTGTCAGGGCAAATCAAGACTCGCTGGATGTACCGATGAAGGAGTTTATGAAGATACTAAAGAAATGCCAACGAATAAAAACAGCTTGATAATAAACAGCGTGGCCTGCCGAACAGCATGGAATCGAGTGACCTCGGCAAAGTACAGAAAAACACTACGCTTAACGGAATGCATATGCTTCATTTGAGCGATAAGGCAGCAAAATAGGCTCCAGTAGAGAACCATTCTTAAAAAGGGATGTTTGGCCTAACCATGCCCTTTCAATTACTAATCTAGAAAAATGGAGCATCATTCTTTTCGGTTTCCCTGAATAGCTTTTCAGGGGCTCATAATTCAATAATGTGTTTATGTTTTTTTCAAAATAATGCCCTGAGAAGTTCTGTGGAATGTTTCATATCGGTGCCGCACTTATGCTGTGAGCCTACACTCATAGAAACTGCATCTGCAACCCTATACTTTCTCGCAAAACTCAAGTCCATGCAAGCAGAGTGACAAATCGCACATAAAATTTCTGCTTCCCTAGTCAAGGGGTTCATTCTGAACAGGAGAATGCAAGGACACACGGTTGAGGGAACAGAATGACGTGAGGTCGATATCGTTCTGAAGCCATGCTTTTAGTTCCTGAACGTGGCATTTTCGTGCACGGTTAGCGTGGTTTACTTGCATCACTTAAAGTTGCCCTTACGCAAAACACAACCATAACTACATCGGCTAAAGCTTTCACGTATACTGTGTAGGCAATTTAAACTCCCACACCGTAACTTTCGAGTGTTGCTGAGTTCTTTTCGAACTCCCGATTTTCCCTTAAAACGAAAGGTATGACAAATAAGAACGAATCAGAATTCATTGGGCGATGATGAAACGAGTATTGACCATTAGCTTAATAACTTGTTTTGAGCGAATAAGGGGGGAAATGCGAACTAGTGGTCAGTTGATGGCCAGACATAAGAAAGTTATTAACCTCTTTATTGCTCGGTTGTAATAATCTGATTATTCAAGAGGGTATTGCATGAGAAAGAACTGTGTATATGATCGTACCTCAGATCAAGGCGCGACTAGAGAGTGAAGCAAAATTTACTGACGATACTGCCAGCACATGAAGTTTAAAGGGAAGTTAAAGTCGCCATCACGGATTTCTACGAATAATGTTGGTAACACGTGCTTTAAACATCGAGGTCCCCAAGGTAAATTCAAACGGAGTCGATAAAACACGAATTCTGGCTACATTTTAAATTTCTTTCGTGTGGTTTATGAAGCATACTACAGATGATTGAGGAATAATGCTGCTTTATTTTATACAATAGCTTGATTAGTCCTAAGACGTTAGTCTGCTGGCCAGCAATCACAGAAGCCTTAACTGATCTCAGACACCAAAGAAGTGAAGCGACGAAAGACCCATGCAAGTTCACAGTCTAGAAGTAAACATGAAATCCAATAAGCCTTAGGCAATGCATCAAGTGGTATACATTTAAATGCAGCCAATGAATGCAGTTTCTCATGTTATTAATTAACAGCGTGGCATCGACTAGCGATCTCGATGCTTAACATAGATTCGAGAAATTCAGTATCGACTACAAGTAAAACCCTAAAATTGTCCCGTGCTTTCATTACACTTTTAAAATTCGAAGAACAACTAACAAAAAAACAATCAAGTAGTAGGACAACCGATTGTCGCTCAGTGGTTTCTGGGTTGTTAAAGAGGTCCATCTTTTGCCTGATACAACATTAGTCGCCCGATACAAATACCCGTTTGACATTAAAATAGTTGCAGTTAACCAATAATTATTGCTCATCGGTCAAAGTTTTTAGCTTGTTTTGGTAGGGCGATCCGTCAAAAATCACATTTAAGTCCTCATGGTAAAGAGAAAAGTTTCGGCTAGAATATTTTCAGGACCAAAAGTTGCATAGTAGCGCGAAAATTGAATATCTTGTTTTTATCCAGAAAAAACGTTAAAACCACAGAGATTAGGGTTAAGAAACTCAATCATAAAAACGTTTCCTTCCGTAGATAGGAATTTTTACTAATTTAAAAGAAACAAAGTACTACATACCTCTTTCCCAACAAGTTTGATGTAACTCTCCACAGCCTTGGTGGCCATTGTATTCGAGCGGAAAGTCATTGACTCATTTTCTACAAAAAACAGGGAATCGATGATACGTGGAACGTGTTAGTGAAGTGGCATCGATTGTCAGGTCCTGGATACTACAAATAAGCAAAAATTTCCGCGTCGATTCAAGACACGTGGGCTAAACAGGCAGTGTGAATTATTAATTATTTGGTGCAAATTAATATTGTCAGGCTAGGAAGTTGGTATTTACGTGCAGAAAATCTGGTGGTCCCTAACCCTACACAATTGCGTAATGATTTAGGGCCCAAATATGTGGGGATTAGATAAGTAAGGAAGGTTGGGAAGAACAAGCACTGAACTACTTCTGGACTTAGCAAATCAGCACTGCTCGAAATTGATACAAAATGACCTAGTTATCCAAGCGATTCGGTATCGTTTTAAAAAGGATGTTTTGAAATGCTTGCGGAGTTAGATTTTAGGAGATATCAATCCAATATTTGCTATTTTGGCGAAATCTTAAGACCATCATCTTGAACGCGTACCTCGGTTTGAAATTGTCAATTTTATTTCATGTTCCAGTAAATTTAGCGATCAGGAATAATTGTCCCAACCCTAAATTATGGTTTCAACTACAGATTTTATTAATATTTCATCTTAAGTTTCTTGACGCTATACTCGAAACGTCATCCAATAGAGTAACTACAAACGGAAAAGTGACCATTTTCACACGATTAACCATTGAACAAAATGGCTCAATTGTTCATGTTTCAACCTGTACAGGCAAAAGCACACAGAAAAGTGAGAGTTCGCATTGTCTGAGGCCTTCCAGGCACTACCGCTCGCAGATATTAGGAGAATGCAGTTACAATTAATAACAATCGGTGTGGGAGGGCGATAAACTGGAACTGTGAGTGCGCGTTGTCCCGTGGATTGCAATTAAGCTGCGACTGATAATGCTTTGGAAAATAGGCAAACTCGAACTCGGTGGGATGTAAACAGTTTGCAAGTATAGAGTAGTTGAATTTATATTCCACACTTAAAACGTGTGAGAATCCATTTATGCGGATAATGTGGCGGTTAAATTACGAGCTACGGTTAACAATGGTCAAGCCTCATGACTCGAACCCCCTTTCGAGTTCGCTACTCCATAAGTAGATTGAATCCAGGTCTAATTTTATCAGAAACATGGCTGCTTAGACCACTTTTAGAGTTGCCTCAAATTCGGGTAAAAAAAATTAAGTTAAAAAAATTGATTTCCATGCATGCCATAATGTACACCCGAGCTATTAAAAGAATACGCGGGCCCACACCAAGTATGCCTAATGAAGCCAGATGCGTGCACTCGGTAGTCAGCACGTGAATAGCACGTGAATAGTTATGGTAAAAGGAAGGATGTCTAAATAAGCTGACTTAGCATGGGTTTGTGAGCAACGTGCTGGGTAATCGTATAGTTTTGAGGCCGCCGATGGTTTTCTTCACCGACGATACCTGTATCTGGGTTTCGCGTTGACTTTAAGCCGATAGAATTAAGACGAAATCTAGGGGAACTTGGAATATTTATTACACATAAATACATTTACGGGGTCGAAATATTAGTTGAAAGGTTTAACAGAACGTAAATTTTCATAGTATGGATATATTGAGGTAAAGACTGTTTTACACGTACTTGACATAACATGTTTTACTGGGGTCTATCAAAATAGGCTTTCGCTTATTAAAATAACACGGATAAAAGTGGTCAAAATGGGTGCTTATTTAGTAAAAGTATTGAGATTGTTCATCAGAACAAATAGAATGTGTGTCTCATTTCGTATTGGTTTGACACACCAAGTATAAATCAGGCGATTTTAAGTTAAATGAGGTCGCCATGGCTCAGTGTCTTAGTGAAATGGCAAATAAATTTCGATAAGATATCGAGAAATAACTCTGATAACTGAAACGAGCAAACTCACCTAACTCGGAGACCTCCCGAACTACCAGATCAGTTAAAAATGCAGCAGCTGTTCCGGCTTGTTCGTGGAGGTTCACCAGACAGGAGGCAACTTCTTCCTTGAGCTTGAGTGGAATTAAATGCTCGAGCCATTCAGTGAATTCTATTGCATTCTCGCGGACCAGCTAATCGAAAGACCAAAAATTGAACCTTAGACAAAATATTTGGTTGTCAAAAGTTTGTTGCACAAAAGTTTGCAACTCTTGGTCTGCTTAGCTCTACTGAAGGTAACGGCCATTGAAAGCGTGTGAATTTAAATATGTACTAGCGACATGCAATGACGCAAATCAGAGTTGGATTTCTGCGAGAAAAGCGAAAATATGCATCTGGACTAAAATGAACGCAGCAATTTTCTCATCCTTTCTTGAAAAAGTGTGAAAAAGAACAGAGGGAATCAGACACTTTAACTTTCTTGAATTTGCAAGAACAATTAATTTGCCATTACAAGCCAATAAAAAGCAAGAACAGGCCCTCGAAATGTTAAAACTATTCATCACAGTAGGAACACAAAAAAGGTAAATTCAGCCATCATCATCAGTGTTATTTACAACTGCGCAAGAAATTTAATATCGGGGCTAAGCATTCATTTATTGAATAAAAATATATTTAAGGTTACTAACCAAGGGGTGGCTAAATTCTGTCATTACCTTTCACAACATTCTTGAAACCTTATTTTTTTGAAAAAAAAATTACATTTATCTCAACAAAAATTGATATATTAAACAGCGCGAGAATTTGATAAGGATGAAATGATCTGCAATGACCAATTGAAGAGTATATCGGAAGCGGAAGACGGCCAAAATGTGAAAACCGGTGGGTCAGGCTGAAGAGGGACACAGTATTTCTAATATAACCGAATTCAATTGAAGCAGGCTAGCAAAAAGAATCCATAGTCAAGTGCACAAGACACACGATCAGACAACTACTCAAGTTTACTTGCAAGAATGTTTGGGTTTGAAAAGCCTTTGACACCTACTAGTAACGCAAATTTGTAAATTACACTGCTGCTGCTACGCGTTAAATGATTTCGGATGGGTGCTTGAGTGACCGGAAAGCTTAATTACCGTGGTTTTTGGCGCCGGACCGAATAAATTCGATTATGCGCTGCAAGTGTTTTGTGCAGGTTGGGTTATGAAAAAGGATCAAGTATTAAAGAAAATACATTTAAGACCAGTAAATCTACCAGACCATGGAGTAATCAATTGTAAATAACATGGCATTAGCAACATAAAGCATTCCAGATGACCTGACCTAAAGCATATTCCTTACAAAGAATTCGAGGTTTCTAACAGGTATATTCGGTACATGAGCATTACCTCAAACAGATGACAGGTGATTGGATCTCATATTCTGCAACTTCAATCGCAAAAATAATTTTAATCGACGCCTCTCAATGGAATCTGAAAATTTTTGTTTTCATTATTGAACGCTTTAGCATTTCCTCCCAATCTAGTCAACCTAAACAGTCGAAGGAGAATCGTCACAAACACGTTCACCTATAAACACCCTAAAAACCTACATTTGTATAATGCTTGGGAAGCTACGCACAGCCGGGAATTACGTACACCTGAGATATTAAAACAAATTGATTTTGAAGGAAGTAGATTGAGAAACATGTACGGAGGATAACCAAATTTAAGAAAAGGATATAAACTGGCATATAATCGACTGAAATCCCTAAATAACTATCATTGACACTAGCGTAGCTTTTGGAATGTGTAAACAAAAAACCAAACAATGTCATCAAATAGGTAAAGGTCCTTAGGGATGTTGCAACTATGGGGACAGGTGAAGTTTCTAATTTTATATACATATTCACTTATCCGTAGGCGGTCAGGTGCTGCTATGACGAAAAAAGCATTACTTAAACTTTTTTTAATTTGAAAGATCTATAAAAATGTCGGCAAATCGAAAGATATATTAAAATGGATAGATGGTGACTTCTCCACATATTAGTTAACCACAGTAATTCAAAGGGTAAACTTGGCACTAGTGAAATACTTGTATCTTGAAGATTTACAAAGTTTGCTGCAACGGATAAACAGCGAGGTTTTCGAACACGGGCAACCACCATTCAGCTTATTTTGGAGGTGTGAAGCTGACTAGAAATTATAATAGCAGCAGCCATCTTCCAAATAGAGCGCGGTAGCAATAAGAATGCGCAGAAGTATGTTATACATCAAGAAGCGATTGATTCCCGAGTCATGCGCCTTCAAGATTGCTAATTTAAAAAGTATTCGACAATTCTTTGCAGCCATCCTCCTAGATTTTGCCTGAACTGCGACTTCCTTCTGGTGCCGATTGTGAAGTTGGATTGCAGGATGCTTACTGATGATCAAGGGACTCCGTTAAAATCCATAAGCCTGGATTTTGATATACAATGTACAAGAATCAACCACCACCGATCCATCGTTTGTTCCACCATGGAACATGTAGCACAAGGTATCGAAAACACTGGTAAAAATTGGGGCCCAAGTCAGTTGTAGTTTTCGATACGAACTGCTGGTGTGTATATCGGTAACGCAAATTCAGGCCGCAAGCACGAACACGCGCGCACGTCGAGCGCGATGAGTCACGTAACAAGCGAATAAGGCGCGATTTACAGATGGCATGGAATCGAAACGGCCAGTCAACTTTTAAATTAGTAAAGCAAATTGGCAAAAATAGATCGTGTAAGACGGCAACAACAAAACAAAAAATCAGCCCGGCCAAGCAAAGGTCGAAACTGGACGTCGGTACGTGAAAATTGTACTGACCGAAATGTGCACGTGGTTTACCAAATGTTAAGCATGCTCGTGAGAGGAGTTGGGATCATCCTGTTGTCATTGGAAATGTGTGATCTGTGCCACAGAAAAAACCACAAACGTCATTGCAACTCATTGATGATTACTAAGTAAATGACTCTTAATGGTTTGCAGACGACAGGAAAAGGTGTCTCGATCAACCAATGTGTGGGAGACTTGGTTAGTATTTTGCAGTTATAAACTGCATTTTATTTTTATTTGGCACTAAAGGCTAACTCATAACGACTGAATGGTGTGGAAATGTGCGACTGAAGGCGTTAATTGCATTTGTACTTGATTGGCACTTTTCACACCGTATGCCTGACTAATTTTAAGGCAAAGCGGTAAATAAACCCTGGAATAGGGTCTATTAAACCAATCCATCCTTCTTCTATACAAAACACAAATAGGCATATGTTCTCAAGTGGCTCTGTGAATTTCTAAATGCAAAGGTTATAACTGCCCAATAGAATGAAAAAGAGAATGCAGCAAATACTGTGTTTAACTTTAAAGCTAGCAATAGCTAGCTTCTCGTCTATAAGAAATTTAACATTATCTTTATCTCGAAAGTTATAAAAATAACAGAGCTCATGCACCTTCTCGAGATAAGAATAAGAAGTAAATTCATTAAGAGATTATGAACAGACTCCTCTATGTAAATGTTTTCATTGATGGGCTTTAGGACCGGAAAGATGAAATCAAGTATTGGGAAGAATTCGATTTTGGACATATTGAAGAACGATAAGCCGATGGCAGCTATTTTGTAATTACAATAAATTTTCTAGCTAAACATTACTGAGGTGAGTTTAGCCCATAATTGGAGGATAACGATCTACTCACCGAATGCAAAGCAGCGTAAGCACGGATAGGGAGGATGTCGATGGATTTGTACCTAACTGAAACCCGCAGCCGGACTCCGGTGCCACCAACCGTGTTGGAGGAACCATGGGGTTTTCCCAAAGGACTTGAAATACCATTGGTACAAGTGACCGAATTGCTTGTCCCAAATTCAATCGGATTGATGAGTGCTGGATTGATAAGATCTGCATTCGAAGGCGGTTGCAAGGTCAGCCAGGTCTGTGCTGGGTTACGCGAGCATATGTTCACCACAGGAAGGGTCACAAAACCTATAAGGGGACAGAAAGCAAAGAAGTAATCAACCATAACAGTTGAAAAGATTCCTCTCAGTGCTCATAAGGGTTTGAACTGTTGAACTCAAGGCCATTCACATGATTATCTGACACAGGCTCTTAGCAATGAGTCACCGCTTCAGCAATGCGACGCTGAACCACATGTTGGCGAATTGGCTCAAACCAGGAAGCGACAAAAGTTGCAGCACACGCACATCCTCCCAGACCCCTTAGCTTCAATTAACCAAGTTCAAGCCCATAGGTAAAAGGTAGGTTGCAAATGGGTACAATTGAGACTTCCATTGATGCATTATTAATTACCAGTTCATTATCACCCATATCACTATAATGAAACTACATTAACAGGCAATTTTGACTGACAAAATACAAAAGACTTCTGCCTGGTTAGCTTTATACTAAAAGGATTTAGATGTATTGGATCATCAGAAACAGTACATAAATTCATAAAATCCTTTCAGAGTGCGGAATAATTTGTTTTTGACAATTGATTCAGCTATTTTCTCCTAGACATCCAATCACCCCAAATAGAACAAAGCAGATAGCGAACGACCCTTGTGAAAAGTTATATTTTGTGCCAATTTAAAACCCGAGAAATTTTTTCCAGCCGAAAATAAAAAAATGCCGAAAAGTACAGTAAAGCGCTTTCTACCCCCATGCTTACTTCAGGTCGATGGGGCAAATAAATATCGAATGAATTCCAGGGCAAAAGATAAACATAACCTAACAAGCTGACGTAAAAACGGCAAGTACACGCACAACTTGGGGTGTTCAGTTAAAGAAAATCACCATATGCATTCTTCCTCAGTTTAAATGTGATGAGTCGAAGCTCATAACATCAAACAGGGGTAAAACTGATGGAAATATTAAACTTAATTGGATGCCAGGAAAATTCTGCAACTGGGAAGAAAGTCAGTGTGGTATTGAATTTATTCAGATCAATTAGGTGGAATGAGAAGATTTACCTCAATTATGGGCGGGGTAAAAGTCAACTCGAGAGTTTAAATCTAAGCAGACTTTTGGCAACGTATCATCATTGTGAAGGAACCAAATCGGACACCTAAAGTTCGAAATTACCAGAGTCAAATGCTGAATGAAAGGTATAAACCCGGAGACTTGTGTTGCCCACTGTAGCCACTTTGGTCAAAACCGACAATAGGAGAAAAAAATGACCTTGATTAAATGAGCGAGGCCTTGAAGCTACTTTAGAGTTATGAAAACACTTTAGAAGCATGCTACGACTTGAAGTATATTACTCGAGGCACGCAATCAACCGGTTCTTCGTGAGCCACAGCTCGTACGCAGTTTCGTGTGCTGCAGATTGGCGAGCGAATTAACTTCAGTGACACGAGCGTACACCTAAACCGCATTCGAATTAGCACAGTCTTCGTTTCCGGTACACGTAAACTAAGACGAATGCGAAGTCCGAATTTGGGTAAAAAAAGGTCATGGGCATTAAACTTGGCTGCGTCAAAACAAAGAAACAGCCTCCGGAAGGGAAAGGTGGAATAATTCCGCTACAAAAGACGACACACTATTATCCACTTTCGAGTGGGCGTACGCACGTTTACAAGGGCACGGGGGTGTAGGGTGTGCGTGCGCGAGTGTTCACGATGGACCCGTTCGTTTGCGCTGTAGGCGGGGCGAAACCAGGCTTGACAGTTGACAAATGATGGCACGATGTTGCACCAAAAACACCACCGCCGCAGCGTCCACCATGCGGCAAGCGCTGCAACCGCACACGCGAGCGTATAATTTTTCAAAAACACTCTCTCCTACTTAAACAAACGACAAATGGCTTATGTCCAAGGTATGTGTTCCATAGAGTCTTGTGAGGTGGGATGAAGGCCAGTAGTTTCTGGAGGAAATTCGCGGTGACGGTGGCTAATTAATGCCGGTCATTCTACTAACGAAGTTCCCCATCAAGTTCGAAGTTTTAACTATTCAGAAATTGCGATACCACAGGTAAAGTTGATTTGAATGAAAACCGTAGAGGCAAAAGCGACTTAATTTGACTATAGTTTTTGTGAAACAACCGCTAGTTGCTGATGTATTCTGAAAGTTCAAAACAGTAATAGCTATCCAGAAACATTTCAACATCTAACGTGTATATCAGAGCTTATGCACGAAAGAGCCTATGCTTAAGTGAAGAAGTACTCAGTATCAGCGAATCCTGAAAGATAAACAAGCGAGGTGTTAAGACCATGTGTTTCAGTTAAATAACAAGACCTAACGTGTTTGGTGAAGAGACTGAATGAAAACAGCTTGGCAGACACGTACAGCGTTCTTAACCTTGTTAAGGCATATTACACACGAGGCTAGACGTGGACTCACGTCGACCAGCAAACACACAGCCACGAGGAGCGCCGATTAATTTGGCATTGCGGGGTTCACTGTGGCAGTCAAGACCTTACATTCCATTTTTAACTATTTGGTAAACGCTTTATGGCAGATTCATGTAAATATTACTAAAACACAAACATCACGCCACAAATGGTGTCTAACGTGTAAGGAAAGTCATAGAGACTAGGATTTGGTAGGAAGTGACGTTTTTATTAAGTAGAGCAAAACGGGACATTAAAAGTTAGTGGTGGAATCAGTGGTTAATGCAGCATTTTCCGATTTTCTAACAATTGGTGGTAAACAACCCGGCAATAATAAAAAAATACCAAAAAATTGAGGAATCAAAATTTTATTTAGCTTAATGGAGAAAACGCTTGGCGTAACCAATTAAGGTAAAGGAATTTATCCTCCCAAAAGCGAAACGAGCACCAGAACTGCTGGTGCAAATAATCCAATCCAAAAAGTACATTTGGAAACAAATGAATACAAGTACACCGTGTATCAGATTTTGAATTCAACGAATTTATTAGCTTCAACCAACTTGTTCCGCAACGCGACCTCATTCCTTTTGTGTATACGAACGACATCGTATGAAACTCAAACTATGGCAAAGGAAGTAAAATTTCTTTTAACTAAGATTGATCAGAAAGGGCATATAAAAGGAAGGAACCTATGCATTCAACAATGTCAAAACTGTCGATTCTGGAAAAAAACTTAAAAACAGGCCCGTGTATAAACAAAAGACAGCAATGCGAAAGGAAAAACTGTCAGAACTTACCAACTAGACGGTTCTGTGATTTCTTTAAAAGCTTCTTACTGTTTGACCGGGTAAGCAAACCCCTTCGTATATCTCGCCCTCCGCCGTCAGCTTCACGATAAAGGCTTATAGTCAGGATTGAAACGTCTGGAAGATTACTGAAAACAACGCAAGATAATAGTTCTTTTAGCCAAGATAACTTCTGTACGAATATAACTATTCTCAATCATGTTTTGCTGATATTACCCTTTATCCAAATTACTTACTA
The DNA here is from genome assembly GCA_900604375.1 of Mesocestoides corti. Classification (NCBI taxonomy): domain Eukaryota; kingdom Metazoa; phylum Platyhelminthes; class Cestoda; order Cyclophyllidea; family Mesocestoididae; genus Mesocestoides; species Mesocestoides corti. The sequence continues at coordinate 38,994 of UXSR01005246.1, forward strand.
AATTCTATCTTCTCTTAAAGCTATCTACAGCAGAGGGTCATAACATTTTAACAAAATGCAAAATGTGTGACTAGTTTTATCAAACGGGACAAACTTAATTTGAGCCATCCACCTTTGTGACTCGGAGTTTCCGCATAAAATTGATCTTAAAAATACATTGAGGAGTACAATCGCGACACGTTTGTGTGTGCGGCTTAGCGGTAACATTTTCATTGAAATTACATTGTTACCACCAAACCCATCTGAATTAGGTCTCCGGTTGGGTCGTTAAAGACTTACTCATCAGACCACCTCACGGGTCTAAACCACTAGCCAGGTGTAGGTTCATTTAAACTCACACATGAGTGGAATGCGCACATGTTCGAAGGGTGTGGCGATTAAGAAGAGCAAAAAGCGCACTTTTTTGGGCTTTTTTATTTCTGACTGGAAAATTAACTTAAAACCAACAAGAAATAAACTAAATCTATTCTATAAGATTGGATTATTAATTTACTAAAGTAAACTCAAAACCAATGTCGTGTGCGGGCTTACTCAAATGTTGTCAAATTTAACAAAAAACAGGTGTTAAGTATTTTAGAAGCTTAAATTTGTTTTATGATGCGAGGGTTTTGATACTAACACTCGAAAATACCACTCCAACGTATACTATCGCCGTAAGTCAGAACTCGCTTGAATGCAAATTTTCATGCACTTAAGGTAAACAAGACGAAAGTAAACACTCGTAACAGCTGATATCAATCTATTTATTTAATCTGTCGCTTTTACATTGAGCCCGGAGACTTCAGACAAAAACAGAACAATCATGGACCCACAGGGGTCAATCTAACGACATATCTAGGGGTAAACAATTTAAGCCGTGCAGATGTACATCACATGGGTTACGATGAACGCTGTCAGAGGTTGTCGCTGAGCCGAAATTTGATAACGCGGGTTCAGAATGACATCATGAACCAATCAGAATCAAATAGTTAATAGGGGAGTATCAAATAACAAAAAGGAGGCTGCTAACCTACAGAAAAGGAGTTGTTTGTTATCTTGACAACACTAAACCACAGGAAGTTATGGAGAGTTAAAAGGGAACGTAATTTAGCTAAGACATCCTTCAGCTGATTAGATTAGCCCAAATACATGAGATTAGTCCCCTCATATCAGCTTAGACTCAGGTGCATAAGTCAGCAACCCCCACGACAATTTTCTCAAAACTGAAATTTTAAAAATCCTATTTATGCATTAATTTGTTTCATACAATTGCCTTAACTAAATAATCGGAGTTAAGCCCTCTTAAAATATCAGTCAGAGTCGTGCAGAACATATATAACAAATGTTTTTTGACATGTTACTGAGTATTTGACTAGGAGAGTGAAGGCTCCCTCCACGAGGTTTTATTTTAGTCTCAGCACAGAGAAAGTGGGTGGAATTAAACAGGGAATTTAAGTGCATATTTTATGCTGTTGCCAAAACACCACAAGTGGGACATTTCCTTAAGTGGTTACGGGTTTGATGTGGACTCAGGATGTTTAACGTAACTAACCCACCGTTCTGACAATTTACTCTTGTTGTACTTCATCTCTCTTTCATTGCCAACCAAACTTTTTTTGAATAAAAAGCGAATGAGTTCTGTTATGCCTCTACCAAAAAACAGCACGCGTTATATCCTCATTGCTTTCATGCTTTTACTTTGACGTGATTATCTCAAACTTCGGGCCTTTAAACTATTGCTCTGTTTTCTGTGATGGTCATCGATGGGGCTACAAACATTGCAAGTACTTCTGTGAGTGGTGTCAACACCTAGAGGGACATTCAGTTAACCTCAGCACATAAAAAAATTCGGTGTCCCGCAAAAGTTTTATTAATGTGCTTAGAATAAGTGCGTCCATTTTCATTTTTCAATGATCCGCTCACATGCCTACGCTTGTAGGCTTTACCATTAATTGAAAAAAAGGCGTTTTGCATGGGCGGAACATAAAGACTGAAATGTGCGTTTATGAAACGCACGTAAGTTAGATACAGCAGTGGCCTTTGACAATGAAAATGGAATGAGGAAAGTGCATACATGACTACAAAATGGCATGTTGCGTAATTATCGGTTCAAGGATTTTCGGTAAGCCAATTCTTAACACGAATGATTACGAGTTCTTCGATAATATTGGAGAGACTTATTGCTAGGCTTTGTTTTAAGCATGACAAGTAACAACTTAATCATGCAGTGATATCGCAAATCAAAACATGATTTTAAAAATATTTAGGTGCTTTGCTTCCTGAAAAAAATAAACACGGATGACTGAATCTATAGGATACTTAGCGTTGGTTTGCATAAAGGAGAAATCATAATCACGTTTAATGTTTAGTGTGCCCATTGAGTGGATGAACCTGGTGGAATTAAAGTGGGCAACTAGTTCAACATGCAAAAAAGGGAATGGTTTGATCGCGATTCGAGGGACGGTCCCACGCTCAGGGACTGCACAAATGGAACAAATTCGCACATCCTTAGGACCCATCATACGAACTCGATATTGTGAAAGAGGGCTTTGCGAACTGGCAGGTGCCAGAGTGTTTCCATCTTTAAGCCAAATACAGAGTACTGAAACAAAAAACTCCCACACGTTGCCTGTGAACTTGGAAATAGCATAATAAATCGATGGTTAATTCGCAAGTGAAGCTCAGGAAGTACAGAGAACATACAGCTGGGAGAATCGGTGGCAGCATTTAGCTCAGAGTAGGCCTAAGACGATGTTACAATGAATCTTTAGATGAACTTCAGAAAATCGGAAACCATTTGTTGTACGGGCTGTTGACAAGTAAAATAACAAGCTTTTAAAATGAAACATTTGTGTCTAACAATTTTCGGTGCTGCCTACGTTTAAGAAAATGGAAATCTTCATAACATTCCATTTTATTGAAGTAAAATGTGGCTGTTATAAACGTAACTGTCAACATTTGCCCATTACAATGAACAAATACGTTTTGAGGAGGTCTCTTCCGTCCTTTCAAAATTGTCTCAAGGGAGTAAAAAGTGGGAAAGCAAGTACAAAAATGATGTTATTTGATGCATTAGTACTAGGGATATGGTGGGATATTAACAATGCTTACTTGAGGTCGAACTCTTCTGCCCAGAAAATGCTGTTCCCGGTTGAAGGTTTGCTGGTCGTCCTTGCGTATAGCGTGCGGTCAAGGCAAACATCACAATAGTACCTGAATAAAAGAGTTTCAGTTACAAGTAGACCTTCTTTTCAAGGCTGATAATTGAATTTCTTAACCACTTTTGACCAAACAACAAACATCCCAAGAGTCATGTATAGCTCACACGCTTGTCTAAATTAAAGCTCAAACAAGCATACGAAATAGATTCTCGGCTACTGTTGCCTTCATAACGGACAGAAACTTCTACTAACAAAGTTTTTACTATTTTTCGCTCCAACCCATGGACACGCCAGTCCTTGGAAACGTTGTGACGCCAAATGACCGATACAGCTGATTAGCTCCAAACGAAACCCTTGGAACCGATTCAAGGTGTCCTCAATTACATTGAACATTCTGGTGTTTCCCAATCACCAGACACGAGATATGTGGTGACATTTAGAAATGCATCGTAAAAAGCCATCGGTACAAGACATGCCACACCGTCACCATAGCTGATATCGAAAAAGTTTTCGGATTAAAATGCAACTGCCCTGATGTTCATTACGTGATTTGGCCCAGCGGTAATGTACTACAAGTGTTTATGTTACAGTCATAAGTGGATTGGAAGATATGTCCGGTCATGTGGAATATCTTCATTTGAAAATCAAGTTAAAAAATAAAATCAATTAAATGCACTCTATCGTGTGCATAAATCCCATGTGTTATATGGGAAATCGACTAATATAATTAAACTGAAAAATTCCTCTCTATAAAAACGGAGGTCCTCGTATTTCACATTTTTTATCTTATTGCATTTTAAACCTGATGAAACAGTAAATGCTATAGCTACACAATGTAATGGAATGGTGAGAAAGAATGTTCATTTACTTTTTTATATCACGTCGCATTCATTAACATGGCTGTAATGTTTTCACTAGACTAATAGTGTTCGGACAAAATTAAGCTTTTGCTGCAACTAACACTGCACAAATCATTATTAGTAAGTTATTCATGTTTCATACAGTTAAAGCTATTTTCCCTTTACGGTTGATGATTTTCAGGCACCTAGTATCTCTTTCGAATAACATTGCCACACTAAGTGCACTTTTCACCTCCAGGCAAAAAATTTTCTGAACTCGGCACGGCTTGTCATCTGCGAAGTGTGGCCAAGTCTCTGACCCACTGGCCCGTTCCATGTTTTCTAATTGCATTTACTTGGTAATATGCGACATTTTCAAGCGAAGTGCTGACAAATACTACACTAGGCACGTGTTTTCACAAACTATCGTTATTATGCCTCGCCTTTTGTTCTAAACAAGATGCTCTAAATCTGTGGTTAGTGAACCTGAATGATCCACGATAAAGACTCATTTTTGCCTTTATTCGTTAATATATGTACAAAGGATGAGGTGAAACAATTACAAAACTAAATATACCGGATTTGGAAGGTTGGCGCATGAAAGAACCCAAATGAAGATATCTTGCAAATTACGTGCTTCATGGACCAATCTGGATAAGGTATAGTTGGACAAAGGTTAGCCACTAGGACGGTTATTTTAATGACTTCAGTTGTACCACACGTGCAAGCAAAGTATCCGTGGTTGTTGCACACAAAGTAGTTACCATAGTCACGGAGTTTAGTATTTAGTTTGTATTAATTGCAGCGCGAAACCATTGAAGATTCCCAAACAGGATAAAAATATTAATTTAACGCCTATAATGTTGAGTTTTTAGAGTTGTTAAGGTTAGGGAAGGACCCCGTTTTAGTAGGATATCTGCTCAAGCAAAGAATTCAATCTTAAAACAGTCATTTCTTGAGAAATTAATCAATCACGGAAAGCAAATTATAAATTCCGAAAACCAGGATTTTTTAAAAATTTTCATTAACATTGAACCAGCAGTCTGATGGAAATAAGGAGGGTATTCTACTGCGATTTTAAAAAAAGGTCAGACGAGAATCCTGCGATGACATCGTATTCTATTTACTAAGACGATGATTTCTCAAAGACCATCGTACAAAAATATTAAAACTTACAGAAAAGTAGGGGAAAGCTAAACCATGATGTTTTGCCATGTGTTGAAAGCTCTGGGTGATCCCGCTTGAATAGCCTGAATCCTCCCTTCTGACAACTGCACACTTTAATTGGAAAAAGCCAAGATCCTGTGACTGTTTAACTTGTTGTAATAAACGTGTGAAATGGTGTCAGTTTACCCAACCCTAAGTGCACTCTTTATCTAGACCCACTTTCTTCCGGTTAAACTGATACAAATAATCAAAGCCAATGTGACACCGAAGCTGGAACCCGATGGGTTATAAAACACGTGACGTATAATGACGCCACTGTGAGGGTCTTATGACCGTAAATTCTACACACTGGATGAAAATATTCATACCCATCACGCACCGGATTGAATGTACGTACCAATTTGCGATAACAGGAAGTATTGAATCTTGCGGTTTGATGCAGCTTAAATATCTGAACATAAGGTTCAACTTTGACGGCGATTGAGCAAATAATTAAACCGAGTTTTGAAAACTAGGCGATCAAGTGAAAAGGTGAGGTAGATAGAAAATGCACATACTCAAAAAATACAAACTTCATTAAAATGAATGGCCTTGTCATTGTCAGACTTCCGATGGTAGTTACATCGAACGACAATTACGCAAGTGAAAATGTTGTCCTTAACCTATTGGTCAAATCCAACATCATCTAATTAAAATTTTTGAGTACTGTAGAACAGTATCAAGGAAGAGTTATAAAATGAAAGCCGGTTTGAGTTTACCTTGAATTGCTTTTAAATGTAAATTGGCAGCTTTATAGGGGTAGGAAGATAGTTGTTTTACTCAAAAGACCAAGAAGTTATTCAAATGAACTGCTTGTAACGAAAATTATTAAATAATGGATAAAAAGTGAATAGTTACATTGCAACTATTGAGACACAATGTAGGTCTTAATTTCATGGGCTGAGACTATAATAAGCCGTAACTCATCATCAATGATCACAATTATACTAAGCCCTGCGATTCCCATGGGTGTAGCTGACGCTGGAGCCAGCATTTGTTTTTTTAATACGTCAGAATTTGGCCAAATTTAGCCTAAATGTCTCTTGATACCCAAAAAAGGGAAATCAGCACAAGTTGTGAAGAAAGTGCTTCATAGTTTATAAATCTGCAAGGGTATAGAAAACAAAAAACCTATCACTATGATTGGCATACGATCGTTTTATTTCGGTAACGGCCTCCTGCCTTCTTCGATACTGAAATAAAATACGTACTGGGATGTCTCATGATTTCTGATTCAAAGCTGCAGAATGACTTCAAAAAGTGGATGGAAATGTTTCACGAAAGCACTCCAATGATGAGAGGTTTCTTAGTACTTTTTGATTTGTAAGGAAACTATTTCAAGACTAAACTACGAGACGAGCAATGGTCAGGTGCCACGCAATGTCACAATAACGCAACATCTTCAGAACTGAAAAACAACAATTTTTTAATCCAGCAGCGAATTGTATTGCATTGGCTACTTAAATAAAACTCTACGGATTCATTTTATGGTGACTCAAGAAATAAATAGGTGAAGTTTGAAGTACTGCCAGAGTATATTCTCATATGAAGCCATTTCTATCAAGAGAGGGGTGGGGGACTGGGACCACCTCAGTTGACCTTTGTAATTGTGATATCTATCAACCCAAAATCACATAAATACCTTCAAAAAGCAGCAAAAAATGGCTCTTTTAAACAATCAGAAGAGAGTTGACACAAAATGAGTACCTAAAATCAATTTTGAATTCATGAGTTACAACTTCACGGTGTGATCATGCATTTTAATTTCTACAAGCGAACACCATTAGCAAAGCGTTCATTTTCCTACACATACTTGCGAAACCCATTCATTTCCCAAGTGCCACCAGGTTCTGTGTAAGCTCGTCTAAGACAAGTCACTAATTTGTGAGGCTGTGGAGAATTAACTATCGCCCGATTAGAGGCTTAGTGGTTTTTTTCTTCAAATTACTCAAATTCCTAATAACCGTCTTTGCACATATCTAGAGCCTAATTTACCTGCTTTATTGACATAACCAACCTGCATATACAAACATCAATAAAGGTGACTAAACAAACCATGCTTGGTAATTGCGTCCATTTTAATTGCGTTGTCTCGTCACTATCAACTGGGCTTCGACCCTAACAAGTCAGTGAAACCGATGCGGTCCACCAAAAGGCCTCCATTTTTATTGATAAGGATTTTCGGCAATTTTACACTTTCACCTTCAGTTTTGGTTCCGTTCTTCAAGGACACAATCATGTGAATAACATTTCAGAATTGAAATATAATCGAGCTTTCACAACATCTTAGATTTATACAAAACAATGTGCGCTTTTGTGTTAAATAAATTGGAATGATTTTGGTATGTTGCCTTTTTGGAAAGGGAAACATGCAGAATTTACCACACAAGGTACAATAGCCAAAAACCAATCAAGCCTATCTTAGTTGATTCAATTTCCCTTGGCAAGCCACACCCGGAAGACGTAGATGTTAAAGACTTATGATGTGCAGTGCATTTGTGCAGCGGACGTGACGAACACGGCAACCGGTACCAGGCTGAGACATGTGAAGTATGTGCGTGCAGCAGTCGGCACTATCAAGCCAAATCACACTGCATTGCAACCGAACTAGTTTGGGGCCAAAATGAGTCACATCAGACAAGCGCAACTCCGTAAAATTACAGAGTTGAAGCTAACACAAAAACTGGTCTAAATGGCATTACGCTTATGAGTAACATAAAGCATTTTTCGTGGTTGATATGTGAATAAGAAGGGTTCCAGATTGTGTTTGAAAATAACTTGTCCACAAGAATAAAAATGACAAATTCATTCATTGGAACATTGATTTAGGTAAGTATAATGAAATGCCCTCAGAAGTACTGCCTTACTATGGTTACTTTGAGGTTCTCGCAAAGAAGAGAATATTTCAAAAATGGACGGTAACAAATTACTCACCAAATTAGAATAGGACGATAAGGCAATAACCGAAACATTGTGGACAGCTTTTTGATTACTTTTTTTTAAACTTTTGCGTATGACAAGACTAAACATTTCAAGGGATGCAGTAACGAGTGAGGAAAGCCATCTAGGAGAGCAACCGAAAAATCTGCAATAAGTGATCAAAATCAGATTGAAGAGAATGAATTATCAATAATGCTGTCTCCAGAGGAATCACAGGTTAACCTCCTGGTTCATGTCATCTGAGTAAACCCATGACTCCGCTGGTTGAATAATCCTTGCCAAACCGTCTTGGTTTTTAAACGACGGTTCATTTTCCAGATTCCGCACACCCGAGTTTAATTACGTCAATGACAATCAAAGCGGCGTGTACTACTATATACCACGAATATATGTATGTGATTTCTGATTATCATTGTGACAGCTCTGCATGGTCCCGCTTTCAGTAGTCCTTTCTGTTCCATATTCTCTCTGGAAACAGATTCAATCTTTAGTAGACTCAAAAGCTTTACATCCTAACCCTCAAATAATAAAAATATTAATGTAGCCATTGAACTGATTCTAAGCATGTCTGTGAGATCAGAAATTTAGGCGTTACTTGCCTTATGCAGATTGTGTCCATTCTTGTCATAAGTGTTCAATCCCTTGCTGAGTTGCCTGTTTTTAAAGTGAACCAGTGGGTATGTATTCTTCATTATGTTGTCATGTGAAGGTCAAAATCGATGCTTTACATTCTGAAATATAGTTAATGTAATTGTTGAAGAATGAGCCAACAAAGTCAACCTTTTGATTGGACGGCGATTAAATGTACAATTCTAGAGACAAAATCGGGTTCAGAGGAAATGAAACCATTCCAAGAAGTTCTAGTTGGCTGCCTTCCGGTTCCTAAAGCAGCTGAAAATTCACTGGTGCTAAGGGCTCGAAATAGGTGAAAAGAATCACAGCAAACTTTCACCACGACGATATTTGAAAAAAAGCTGAGAAGTTGTGCCGTAGGTTACCTTTACATCACGATAACGCTTAACCCTTCCTATTTATAACTTCTAGATATGTTTAGCATGATATCCTTAAGTTAACCACTCTGTATATTCTTATAAATTATGTCGGTATTTTTTTACTTGAAACGAAACAAACATGCAGCGAGAACCCGTCTTGAGAATCATCGTGAATTAAAAACTCAATTGTATAAAAGGGACCTCAAAACGAGACATACGAGTCACAGAGATTGAACAATCGCCTCTGAATGTAAATTGAATTAAACTTAACAGAAATGCATCAAAAGTGGATTTGATAGTGCTACAGTGCTAGAGACATGAAATACCCAAGTAGGAAGAAGGTTGGGGTCGAATCAGACTCGTCTTTTATTCAACCGCAAAACATTGCTGTTGGGGGGCCTCTGATTGCAGTCGCCAAGCACGTCTGCTTTACTAATGCTATGCAACATGCGACGCTTTTGGGCTCAGATCAAGTTATGGATATAAGAGGAAAAATTGGAAATCAAGCAATCGAAAACATTAGAGCATCCCGACTAATTCATAACGCATGTTTTAAAAGCATTCCAGCTGAACCCTGTAGAAAGCAGAGGCAATGAGTCATCCAATTAGCAGAATGGCGACTGCAAGTCTTCAAAAACTTCCCCAAGAGAAAATTGTGCCACAAAATTACGAAACCGCATGTGCGTGCGCTCTAGAGAAAGTGCCCAGATGTACACGAGCACAATGTGTTCACAATTACTATCCGCAGAAAAAAATGCGTTGTAAAGGGAGGTTTGCTATTGTGTGAACATTTAGTGTCACTGAAAAGAGCTTGAACGCGGACACAAGGTACTCCCTACACCTCCCAAAAATTGTCGAAACTAGTTCGAAATCAGGTAGATAAAATCCAAACTGCAAGCGAATCCTAATATTTTTTATTAAGTATGTATTAAGTGTTTTCTTATAAATAAAAATATTTAATGAGGTTTTCACGAAACATCAATAATAGCCTTTTTACACATCCATTTTAAAAGGATAGTGGTCACAAAAATAGCCTTATGGACTTATTAATTTGAAACAACTTAGTGTTGAGTCAAAAGTACCGTTTTTGATAAAAAAAGAGGGCGCCCTGCTTTAGATCCAGAAGCGAAGATGGGAGTCTTCCGAACAGAGAAACTCGAGAAAGTGAGAGGACAATGAGGAGGCATGAAAGTGAAAAGTAAATGGAAAGCAACTAAGAAATGAGACACAGTTGGGGAGTTGATTTAGGAATGAAGTGATAAATTTTTATGTGCGTAATAAATGCATTAACAGTTACGATTTCACCAAACAAATCAAGGTTACTATGAGACACATGCAATTATCAACGCCTGTCTGCAGAGGCGGGATTTAGGAAAGACGAAGATATGAAAGAGCAGCCGAAAAACTGCAACAAGTGTTCAAGTGGACAAGTGGACAAATGTGTTCGACCTCAGCCTGATGCTACCTTCGATGTAAACTTACGGCTTTGTGGTTTGCGTAGTACTCAATAAGCCCAAAGGACAATGGAAAGACGAGAGGATGAAGAGAGGGAGAAAGATGACCTGCCAACAAGATTTAGCTCAATTTCTGGTTAGTACCTGATTTTGTCCCCAACGCTTAAATTTAGAAGAATTAACTTGTTATTTACTGAGTGAAAATGTGAAAAATTGAAATTCTTATCGTGATGGATTAAATGTTCGAAAGTTTAACCGAATGGCAATCGCACGAATTCAAACAAACCAAAGGATGTCGTTATGACACAGTTTTAGAAATGGCAGATGATTTTGGTGGAGTTTGTCAACAAACTCACACTAAATCTAGTTAAGTAAATAAGGTTTCGCCGTGCGGATATGGAACTGCTATGCTCGCGTGGTGTGTAGATTGACGTGTGGGCGGTTAACCGTCTTTCTCACTTTATGGCGTTGTGTCGGGAGCCAGAGCACCAGTTTTGAAAACCTGACATACAAAAGTTGGGCTGCAAATTCAGGTGGGGTGAATGAAAGAAATATTCCCGAATGGTATCGGAAATCAACAGACTACCTCAAAATACTTTCATATCGAAAGGGAGATAAAACAGTTAATTAGTTGGAATTTATTTCAAAGCGGAGTAGCATTAATCACACGCGTGTGTAGTATTAATTTCCTCAGCATGGTTGAAATGACATCGATACTTAGACAACCATATGCATATTCGTGGTGACAGACGCAGCATGTTAAATTTTTCATTAAAAATTGGAGTCAACGTTATTAGAATAACGCGTAAATCATGTTTAACTAGATTCTATTCTAAATGGAAACTTTTACAAAGGACGGGAAAATATGTGGATTTAATGTTCTAAAGAAGAATACAGAAACCATAAATCCAGGTCAAGACGATGGGAGAGAACACTTCATTTCCGACGACGCCATGTTACCGATATAGAACTATGTAACTTTGGGCGATAATCAAGGATTATGCAGCCAGTAAATAAACATTGTATGCATTAAACATCCGTTATTTCAGTTATATATTAATGACAAGAAATTGTTGTTATTGGTTTTGTTTCCTCTGCTAAATGCTGTCGTTTTAACAGTCTTTATATGCAGATCCCCAATTAGGATGCATCGTTTTTAAATGTACATCTAGTACATAACACGATAAAGACAACTGTTATAGAAAAGGAACAGTTGTTTTGCACGGTAGCGATAGGTAGAGTAGGAGGAAGTTGGGTCACTGGACGCTAACAGGATGGCAAACGTGATTCTGCAAGCTGCGTTCATACAAAAAAGTGATTGCAACACAATCGACTAGTCATCTTTTTCCATATAGACCGACTGCATGGTCTGCCATTTATTGAACTTCTTGAAATGAAGTAAGTAGTTTATTTCTGTAAATAAACTTTGACGCACCTCACAGAAAATTTATTTAGATGCTAAAATTAAAGCATTAACGTTTCCCAAGTCTCACTTCGAAGAGAAGTGTGCTTGCAATGTACTTCATGTTCATCCAAAGTATAGTGCCATGAAAATTATGTGTTGTTCATCAAGTATACTTGAACATTCTTCTATACGCTCGCGTCTCTGGTTGAACTACACTTGGTGAACTTTGGAGTTTTGTGTAATAGAAGTAAAAAAAATGAACGCCCTAGCCATTAATTGTAGAATGTGCGACATTGTAATCCATCAGCGAACTTCCCGTTCAACAAGGCTAACGAAATTTTCGCGCCTCTGATTTACTGTAGGTCTGTCAAGAATTTAAAGAAACCGTTGAAAATTTGTACACTCCCGTCCCCCAGGAGTAAAAATGAGTTCACACCAGAGCCCACGTCACTGAAAAATCTGTAAGAGAGCAGCTTGGTGCCCAGGTACTAATAAATGTACGGAATAGACCCCATCATATAATTAAAAAATCACTTTTAGAAATCACAAAATAGGATTCCGAAAAAGATGATGGCACTTTTTTAAAACTTGTGGTAAGATGTTTTTGACACAGATCCAGACGATAAGGTGGCAATTTGAAACAATCGCCACACCTACAAAGTTTAAACGCTCAAAAGTCAAGTCCAGTGGCTTTCGGTTAAGACTTCTGAAAGAGTTCGCATTTTCAGATACTCATTGAGCTTAGAAAACACTACATAAACGCTCGTCCCATGAAGTCTTAGCAAACTGACAAAAATATGACCAGCGTAATTAACCACCTCAACAACAGGGAGTGTAGTTTGCTGTTTCAGAGAGCAAACAACAGTACGGGTAAAAATTGCAAGACGATACAGATGCGTGTGTCGTGAATCGTGTTTATTCAACCCCTTAATCCGATCATCCAGCCTCCAACACAGGGTTCCCCTTTTCGCGGCATGTCGCCAGCCTCACGAATCCTCAACTCCCCCTTCATTAGCACGAATATTTATCTTGGAGTATCCACACGCATAGGTCTCAATGTTAGCGCATTTATGACTCACACATCCGAGGTACAAATACACATGCGCAAACTCCACACGCGACACCAACGTGGTAGAGCTCTGAAGCAAACGGTTGTGTCCCGTCCTCTCTGCTCTTTTTCTTCATCGCGGGTATTGGGGAAACACAATCGGACCAGATTTAATTCCGTGGCCCCGGCGTGGTTCAAGACCACATGCTAGGGCCCATAACACGTGAAGCCCGTTACCTTAGTCAGCGAACGCCGAGATAGAGAAAGAAGTCGGAGTTATATGTTTATGGTAAAAAGTCCATCTATACGTGGATTTTAAACAAATTGATATATGGGAGATATGTTTATGGATGAAATTGACGACGATGCCTTTGAATTTCGCATATAGATAGGAAACCAAATGACACTCACCTCTTTTTATTTTGCAAGCCTTTTGCTTCAAGAATTGAAAGAAAAAGTGAATTTTCGCGATGTCTCTCATTTGCCAAATTTGGTTTTGCAGTGCGCCTCAAACTAAAAACAGCGAAAAGATAACTGAATGCGAGGTCAATAAGATAAAAGAAACATTTTAGAGGATTAACGAAGCCTCGGATTATAAGGATCTGACATCAGACAAAAGTAGGGCTAACGTTCAGGATAAAATTAGGACCACAACACAATGAAGTCGAGAAGGACTTTTTGATACCAGTGTTAAAATTCTACAATGGTCAAACGACATCGTAAACCTATCCTAATTTCGATTAGCTAACATCAGTTAGGTCACTAAAATAACACCGGACAAATTTAAAGCTTCGGTAAAACATCGACTTTTGTCAGTGTCACGCAAACGCACCTATATTCCCAACACCGATAAGTGTTGCTCATTATTAGTTTATGAGAATCAACTAAGAAGGAGGCAGAATGGACCAACGGAAAAGGAGTTGTTTGAAATCACCAAAACACCAGACCACACAAATTTATTACGACTCAAAAAGGTCTGCAACCTAGCTAGGGCACTCTGGCACTTTGCCTTGGTTGATTAGATTAACCCAAATACATGAGACCAGACCTCTCATACGAGTTCTAGGATACATTTTTCAAACTAATCGACTACATAGTCTTGACTCCGCTCTAGACAAATTACAGCATTAACCTAATGGAACAGAGTGGGGATGCTCTAAACAATGAGCACACCTGTCCTATTCACAGTTAACACAATTAAGATACCAAACCCATACTTCAAAGGGTTAAGCAACACGAGGTATATCAGCAAAGTTACCTGGACGGCTGGAGTGATTTCACTTTCCTAGCTGTTACGTTTGTTAACTCGGACTGAGAATGCTTTTTAAATTGATAAACACTCTGTTTTACCAATACACGACTTGGTAGCGCGTTACAATCGAACTTTTAATGCGCAAACGAAATGTGCCTCCTTTACATTTCAGTGTTATGTCGCCAACCAATAGGTACCAGTGAAAGCACAACTAAACATTCGTAATCAGCAAGTCATCAACATCATAAACACCGTCTACGCATGCTTGATAGTTGTATTGGATAACCTGCTACATTTTCTAGGGTAAAAAAACCAAAGGAATGGAATGTGGAAAGTGCACAACGGGAAGCTCGTGATATCGAAGAAGCACATAGGCTACATTAACTAGCCAAATGGTTAAACATTTTAACATACTAATATGCAATTTCAAGTGGCAAGTGCATTGGTGCGCTTTCTCCGGATCAGCAGTGTTTTTGTTCTGCAGTCAGGATCACAATTCTATTAATCGTCATGTACACACCAGCTTGTTTTCTTTTACAGCCATTGACCTCGACCTAGCAAAAGGAGTGCTGGTTGCTCTAAGAGGATAAAGTTGTTTGCCAATTCTTGGTAATGAAGCTAACACTGTTAACCAAAGTGCGAAGTTACCAAAACGTTTCTACGAAAAACCCTCTTCCCGAAAAACAGGTTTAAAAGACGTAAGGTCTATATAGGCTTCAATTGGGACCTGTAATTTACTAATCCACGCTATCAAAGCCCGTCTTTGTATTCGGTGCTTCATAATATGTCAGAGAATGACAGGACCTCATATCCCCTAGATCTGACTTCTTAGGACTATCTTCACAACATGAAAGTTGGAACTCTTGTAAAATTATGGGTTTCTTTGATCAGTTTACCTGTGGATCTCATTTATTTATTCACGTGACTCTGCGCATAGAATTCGTAAGAGATAAGAGTGGCTAGTGAGGATGGCCTACCCCGAAATTCTTTGACGTTATTTCTTATAATGAGCATGGCTTTCGAGTGAACGCAATCAACCCACCGTTCTGACAATCTACTCTTGTTGTACTTCATCTCTCTTTCATTGCCAACCAAACTTTTTTTGAATAAAAAGCGAATGAGTTCTGTTATGCCTCTACCAAAAAACAGCACGCGTTATATCCTCATTGCTTTCATGCTTTTACTTTGACGTGATTATCTCAAACTTCGGGCCTTTAAACTATTGCTCTGTTTTCTGTGATGGTCATCGATGGTGCTGCAAACATTGCAAGTACTTCTGCGGGTGGTGCCAACACCCAGAGGGGCATTCAGTTAACCTCAGCACTAAAACAGTCATGACATTTTCTACGAAGCTTGATATTTAGGTTTCTTTCACCAGAACGGAATATTATAGCCTCCATATTTCTCCTCTATTTAGGGTACTATCAGCAAACGTAGCATCTTTGTTGCGCGTTACTTTCACCTACCTTAAATTCTGGTGTAAATAATCTTCTGTGTCGCGTCAGACTGTCATTTGAGACTTAAACTTTCCAACGCTCGAATGGTGGAGAAAACGGTAACCTCTTATTGCTACCCTACTCCCAAACATTTGATACCACCGTGTTTATGGTACGAGTGATACTGAATCGACAAAAAATCACATAGCTTTTTTCCATTTTCACTATTAATATTTTTGAATTCCACGAACATGGTTCATAAAAGCAGCATAAAACTGTTCTACTTTGTAATTATGACGGCTGAGATGTGAAAAGAGAAGTGAAGGGAATTTCGTTCTTGTCAGCAAAAAAAAATACCTCAGAAGTCATTTCATATCAGAGTACCAAACACGAGTCCCAACTACTGGTTCCTACTTAAATACTCTGATTTTCTGAAAGTAGAATAGGCTAAATAACTGCTCAAAGGTAAAAGGACACCACCAAAACCCCCCAAAGATTCACACACAAACACGCATATGTTCGTAATATATTTATTCTTTCAGGACATCAGTTATTGTCAAGACAACTCAGTGAGCGCCGCATTGTTACAGGTAACGCACTTGTGGAGCCACTGGTCGTGGTTACAACGCGATCAATCCACCCTAATAAGGTTGTATAGCAACTTGTTTACGTCAAATGCTTACCCCTTAACTTACAGGTCGCCGTTTCGAGGCGTAATAAAGACTCAGCAGGGGAACCTTGCTCTCCAAATTGTCAGAGGTGTTTGCACACAAACATGTTGAGTTAGCGTTTAGTGAAGTAACGACTCATGACCTAATGTATTGAGAAATCATGGCCCTATTATCGGACATGTTTACGCCCGGAAATAAGGCATGACCCCTGGTCGTGTGCCGAAGTAGCGAAATTCTCTAGGTCGCGTGTGCAACCAAAGTGTGACCTTATTGAGTTTAATGTGTGCATGTGTTAGCGTCATTACCACATAGATATTGTGTCCAGACGTTTAAATTAGTGACCAAGAGGGGAGACATTTCTGTGTCGAGTTTCGGATATAGTTCACTAGAATAGATCAAAATTGCTTGGAGCTGACCGTTTACTCAAAGCTGCTATATACACAGGTAAAATAATACTGATGCGAAAATTGTCATCACAAAAATTTACTCTCGATGAAATTGCCAAGAATTTGCACGTGGGATTTCAGGAGTATAAACAACTGATAAAAAATTGACACGGTACTTTCGTGGGGAAAAAATGAACTATTCCAAGGCGAGTCACTCATTCAATGGCCCACAATGAAAACTGAACGGTTGCGAAAATTTTGATTCGATATTAATAAATTTGGGACTGGACAAATGGAAAAGTTTCTTTTTAATTTTACACTGGTTTGTTAGAAATCTGAATTAACCTGTTCGCAGTGAAGAGTTAGTAACAATGCTTATTTGGTTTACATTTCAGGTTCTCGCAAGATTTTCATTGTTACGCGGATACTAAATGCCACAGGTTTGTTCAATTTATATATGTACCACATGAAGTCGGGCATGGCAGAGAAATATGGGAAATTATTGCAGACGATATCACAGCAAAATGTGCGAAAACTGGGGAGCACCAAAGAAACTAACTTTTACCCACGGACGTGTCCAGTGTTCAACATGGAATTGTCCATCAAAACGTCAGACATTACGACAAACATGCTTTTACTTGATAAAAAGGTGGTAGATAATTTTGACCGCAGCTACCTTCAATTGATATCCAACCTTGTGTTGATGGACGAGAGGGAGCCTGGATAGTTTCATGGGCGAAATGTCCATGAAACCACCCAATTGAGCGTGTGCACGATCAACACCACACCGGTCGGGGGGGGGGGGAAATAATCAAGATCAACTGATCAACAATTGAGGCCATTCTTGTGCGTAACATTTTAGTCAAAACGTAAGTGATAACAGCCTCATAATTGTAAGATTTGGCTTAAAAGGCTTCCAAGTCATTCGTTCTTTTTGAGTATATGCCGCAGCTGGAATTGACTACCATACTAATGGCATTATTTGAGCCAGTCAATATTGCAAATTAATTGATTGATCTGTGTTGCTGTAACCGTTACTTCGCGGTCATAATAGCAGGCTCCATCAAGGCTATTGACCAGTTATAAACACAGCCGCTGAACCTTGAACCTCAGTAATGCACACAATTTTGAGCCATGAATTACTTGGCAATAAAATTGTCAATGTTGTGGTTTTTATGAGCTAGATGTGTGCGATTGGACACAGCTAAAGTGACCATAAATTACGAATAACAAATGAATTTTGAATAATTAAACGGCAAAAAAATGGGTCTTGACGCACTCCACAAAGGTTTATGGAGGGATACTAATCGAAAAACAAAACATGAACCATGTGTTGAACAAGCAGGGCGCACAGATAACATGAATACAGATTAGCGAAAAAATAACTTGCTACTCAGCTTACGATATGGATCCGACCCATGGGTCATTGTATCTCTCTTCAAAATCTAACAGCGAAGAAAACTGCTGTACATCCAAGGATCGCAGTTTTCTTAGTGTATTACTGTTCGACCTATGGTGGCTAAGAGATAGCAGGCTTAGTCCCGAATAATGATGTTTTTTGTGCGTGGTAGGAAGAGACAGATTACCATCCACGACGGAAGCCATAATAGACCCGCCCTTTTGCGAATGGTAGTTCTGAGGGTAATCTTGGCTGTTTACTGATGAGATGAGACTATGCATGCTTGCACTACTCAGCAACTGCTGGGAACGTCGTTTAGGCCGTCGTAAGTACAGTCCGTGTTTTTCAGCTATATCATCCTTCGCATCCGTCTCACGATTGGACATAGATGCTAACTGTGCTTCCAAAACAGCCGGCATCACAGGTGCCTCGGGCAAGAGAGGGCTGGATGCTGGCAACTCGTCCAGTGAACCAGCTGTTAGAATTGAGGGGAGACGCCATTCGGATTGATCGTCAACAGCCTGAGGTGCCTTGTGTGATTGAAGGGATGCATTCAATTGGGTTTTTTTAATAGGCGGGGGAGGCGTAGATGACTTCGGCCCACGGTGGCAGAAAAGCATGCTCCGCTGTATGTTAACGCCACATTTTGTGCATCGACTGATGATGGTTATTCGAAGGAACGTGCGGGTGCGCACACGTGTTTGGAGCTTGGAGGAATGACGCACGTGCGAACGCGCATGAACAAGGTTGGCTAGTACGTTAATTACGTAACCAATAGCAGCATGGCGACACGTCGATTGGCTAATGAAAAAGGCCAATGAAAACACCCAGACATTTAACGGTAGGTTTTGGTCCAAAGTGGGGCTATAGCGGCTACTTAAGGTTGGGCTGCGTCGTGGAATCGACCAGAATACCACCTAAGGAACTCAGCTGGATTTAGAAATTTTTGTGACATGGGGAATCAAACAAAGGTCGAAAGCTAGGACCAGTCCGCTCCATTCCATTTGGTAAATTCTGTATCGCTTTTACCGACGACTTGTAATTCAATTCATTTTTATCCTATTAAGTTTCCAGGACCCATGTTGAGTGCAAATTGAGTCTTGGAACATCAGCGCGTGGCTATGATGCATGTGAATGAATTGTTCTGAGAGCAATGCTCATGAGTTGCACAAAACAGGATCGAAGTCAGGCCTATAGGGTATAGTGGTTATGTGGTTCTGAGAAAGGACTCTTCTGAGTCTAGAAAGGTCATTCAATAGGAACGAATACTGCTACGCCTGCATCTTTGAGACGGTTGCGTTCCTCTATATACATGCACTTAGTGTTCTTCCTGAAATGAACCTGAAGCTCTCCTGTCCGAGTTTGCATTCCAAATCGCTTAGCATTCGGAAAACCCGAGTTCACATGGTGTTTACGGTTATTTGAACCAGCACTCTCACAGCCTCAGCCCTCTGGTCCCATTAAGTGCATTTAAAGTATATTGCGAGTTAAATAAACTGTTGTTAAGTCGATAGCGCTGACACATACAGTAAGGCGTGATTCTATTTAAGATACGCACAAAACTGAAATATATTAATCATAACTAGCCACGTGACAATGATTCAGTGTATGCATCCGTTAGTTCTTTGTGTGACAATTGCACACACATACACACTAGAATTCAGCTGAAAACCGAGTGGTCTCTTAGTGGCGTGCGTAGGCATATGCCTGGGTGGAAACACAACTGTCTGTGGTAATTTCGTCGTCTTTTGAGATGCTAGGTGTACTCTGATATTTTAATGCCGGGTAAGCATGAAAATAATGGGTAAGGTTGAGTTAGAAGCAAGGTTTTAACTAAAACTTGTTTCTCGGTGACATATTCTGACTTTTTTCACTAGAGTAAGTTCTTCCTCCACTAATTTTGTGAGAGCTCAACAGAATAGTCATGGGCTTAAGAGGTGAGTTCTGTTTAGGCTCTGCCATCTTTCTAGCCTGCAAACTCAAATAAAATCTGGGGCCGTTGAAAAGTGCTGACTCAATCCACTTTGTATAAGGCCTCAAAACACAAATTTTCTGCTGTTATGATGTACCGATGACCAAGTATTTCAGAGGAGGTGTTCTAGGTTTGCATGGAATATGTCAGCAGACGAGAAACAAAAGTGTTCCGCTCAAATTCATAGCAGGGAAATTTCTGTTTATTAATTGCCATCATACAAGTGATGGCTCGAAAATTCCTTAGTAAAAGAGGTATTTTATTTTAATAAGAAAAGCGTACTGATCACTATAAGTAGTGCACTGTTAGTCTAGTCAACAAATAGCTATAATTATTCCAACTAGTCGGTGTACGTAGTGTTTGATTTAAATGCCTCTAACAGCGCTCGCGTTTGAAGCATTCAACTAAGTGTCGTGATAGGACATAAAAGAGTTCACGATTTGGCGTAAATGAAAAGCAGGATTCAGTGACTTCCAGATCTAGCACAGAATCCGTTCAAACGGAAAAAGGGGTCGGTACACAACTCGATTTATTTTGGATTCCGCATTTTGTCGTGGGGTGCCACTAGCTCCAACTAATTTGGCAACTTCTCAGTTCAAGCGATTTGATAATTGAGGATTTACAAAGCGTGACATAACCACCAAGTTTCATACGAATGTTTTATAGGGCTATTTCTGCTGCTCTCAACGCAAATCTGTGTAACATTAGACTGACAGCACCAACTGTATTTCCTGAACGACCCAAATGGCCCAACCACATGGGCTCTTCGACCAATGTTCTAGTAAGTTTGGGACAACCAATGTGGCAAGGGGAGTTCTTTTTGCGGCCGCAATTCACTTCACTGTTCTGTTTTCGTAACACACTTAATGCAACCTACATACCTAGGTGACAGAAGCATAGTACTTATTGAATAGGCTATGGGAAAAATTCATTTATCATTGATCAACAAGATACCCTGCTTGAGCAAATTGATTTTGTCCAAGTTCCGACGAAGTGTACTTTACACCGAGGTATCCCCTGAAAATGTAACATTGCTGAGGTGTTAAAGTCCGTCATCTGAGTGTTGCATACACAGTTCGAGCACCTCTGATCCATCTTTGTGTCTTATGCTTCAGTCCTGAAGTGCAATGTTTTGTGGCGCTATTGGCACAACTTGGGTGCATATAGCTACGAGTCGCTGAATGACCTTAAACTACAACCAATGCCTAAAAACGGTCATCTATCAAGATCGAAATAAGTAAGCCTGCTCTGACTCCTCCATGGTCGTGCTTTTTTAAAGAGCATCATCAAGTCCCTCTATCACAATCTCGCTGGGCGCAGACACTAAGCAAAAACTAAATTAGCAGATTCTTATAACTGATATTTCGTCTTTTAGACGAAAACCTGGCGCTGAAAAACTACCACAAGGAAATCTTCTCCTTAGCTGAATACATTCCTGAGAGACGGCTTGACTTGATCTCGTTGGGAAGCTATGGCAAGTCGCACAAATGTGAGAAAGTGAACTCTGAAGCACACGGTGGCAAACGATTGGCGACAATTGCTGGTGTTTGGAATGAAGGTTTGAGCCACAGATTAAAACAGCTGCTGGGGCTTGCAACTTTTACTAATACGACTAGGAGTTAAGAAGAAAACTGCAGTAACCTGTTGAACGTCAAGGCAATACATTTTAGAAAGAAACTAGTTAAAATTAGTTGACAGCGCGCTGACGAATAACGGTACAACAATAATCAAGTTCGTGTAAATTTCGGTTAGCCGTTTCGAGTACCGATGAAGAAGGACAAGCTGTATGGGCTATTTTTGTGACTTTATCTTGAGACTGGATATGATAAAGATAACCCTTCTAATTTAAGGCCAATTTTTAATGCACAGGTGACAATTTTTTCGGAATACCAGGTTCTTGACAGATCTCTTGTGGTCAACCGAGAAATCGAAGGGTAAAACTATAAAATGATACAAATGCATTTTGCATAACAAAGGAATTTAAGTAAATCTAAAAGTAATTACTGAAGAGGGACTTTGACAAATTAGCTAGGGGTCAAATAAAATGTTTTTGGTTTTATTGTAAAATATGTGTGACCTTTGGCACTTATCTTAACCTATGTGCGCAACGTGAATCACTGAAGTGCCGGAGGTTTTTCAAGTGCACTTTAAATTACACGGACTCAGATCGCTGATCCGAAATCCCCTTGGTGGCACCCCAAAAAGGACTTGGAATTGCATTCGACTTAGAATTGAGAAGCATTCATCACCTGATACCACCCTCACAAGTACGCATTTCGTGCAAGATACAATGCCTCATTCCATCAAGCAAAGCCGTCAGCAAGGATGAGCTTTCTTAAAGCCTAAAATTCGACAACTCGGTAAATAGCAATTAAAATTGAATTGGCCGTCATCGATGGGCTGCTAGAGGTAACGCCAGCAACGAATTTTTAAAAAAATGTATTAGGATACTCTCACGAATTTTTTCATTCACGAAAATTCTTCCTTTACTCAAGAAATTAGAACCAAGAGCATTCCGATGTGAAATTACACTAAATATAAATGAATTTTGCAATCGTTTTACTGTTCCGTGATGTTTCTTAATTTCGAAGAATCAAAGTAAGCCGCAATGTTATTGGATACTAAAATTGGGTTTTTAAAACAAACTGTAGCTGGAACCGCGGATTTAAAAAAAACAACTTCGGAAAGGTAAAAACTTAAGACCATACACATAAAAAGACTGAATTCAAGACAGAAAAACAAATAGAGAAGCTTTACCTGTTCACGGAATTTGACAGTCTAATGGTCTACTTCTAACATTGTATTGGCGTCTTTGACGTGTAACTCAATTGCATTTGAGAATGCGTTCTTCTCAAATGCTTTCATTCTAGAAAGTTGATCAACTCCAACTTCAGCAGACCTCTGTAACGCATCGACGACGATAATGCACACTGATGCTTACAAATAGTAAAAGGCGACTCAAATTTGAAAACCTTCAAGTACAAATTCGATTGATGGTTGAACTCGTGGTACTAAACAGTTTAATTAACCGATTTCAGCATAACCGAAGTTCCAGCGTAGTGCAAAATTACCTCGTGTAAGTTTCGACCAATGGTGCCTCTCCTGATGTGTTTGATTGCGGTCTACCATCGAGCCATTTTCCTGACCCAAAAGTTATATATTGGTCATGAGTTTAGACTTTTTCTTAACAAATTGCATGTCGTGTCGTTAGGCCTTGAGATTTGAGCTAAACAACGGGGGCATAAAATATTTGAGGTGGACTAAAAGACACACCTTTTGGGTCCTTAGAATAAAAAAACCACACTTCGCCATTAAGGGTTTTAGTTGCGAAACAAAAACAATTAAATGTTAAATCACGGTAACGAAGCTTTTAGTAACGTTATAAATTAAGTGGCAGTGTGGGCAAAATAAAGTAACGCGTCAGTTCACACCTCATAATTGCGTTACGGATTTTTTATTGAGACACCCACAAGTTTTTTTTGTTCTGAAAAGAACTTTCCTCAAATAAAGGGTGAGTGTCACAAAGTGCCTTCGTTCCCAAAAGGGCTTAATTATCAGAATACAGTTTGCGAATTAAGGGTACCTGAACAGGGGATCATTCCTTGCTGATGCCTCAATTTTTAATAGTAAACTAGTACTAAATAGCAATGGAAATATATTTTACCTTGTAAGCCAACAGCACCTTTCCTCCTGAGAAGCAGCAGCAAAAACGTGGATGTTGCCTGTTGTCGCTTTGACATAAAAGCAATGCTTCCGGCTGCCCAGGAGGCTAGGCTGTAGCATTCCCACTTCGAAGCCTATGGCCTTGATTTCAATCTCCTGGTGTTCAGCCTGCTTACCCGCCGAGTCGTCAAGACGTTGATGGGAGCGCGTGAATAAATGATGTCTAAGACCATGCCCTCGTCCCTGTCGAGGTGTTGGCTCAGGTACGGTGGTGGTGTCGTTTAACCCGGAGATTGTACTAGCCATGGGTGAGGGACTGAGTCGAAGTGATCTGCATGTAAAGGTGCATTTAGAGATTTGAAAGAGTCGATGAACTCACTTACGTCCCTATTTCGTGTGCAGCAGCGCACATCCAAATTGTACCTCACATATTCAGACACTCTAGCAACATTCTGTTGGGGATCGAATGAACTTGCTCCCTGCTGTTAATTTACGTTAATGTAATTTGTCAAAACAAATATCCACTAAATTCATACAAGAGATATCGTGTTCACCTCCATAAAGGCAGCACTAATGTCGCCTATGCAAAAGAGTAAACAGTACTACAATCCAGCCAGGCAGCCTTGCAGATTTTGGGTAATCCGAAATGCCATTATTCGAAGTGTGAGCAAAACAGAAACATACTAAAAATTCCCGAGACTTTGATTTGTTCTGTTATTTTTTTTAGAGATCCACGAGCTCTTTTTCAATTAAAATAAAACAAAGGTTGGATGTGAATACTCTGGTTGGTCTGCAATTAAAAATGACCCATTTGGAATGCCCAGTGGCTAATGAGGTTATTTTTAACACCAGAGAGAAAGACATTTGAGTCGCTGGAACAAGTTTTTAAAAGCAGCTGCAAAGTTCATTAGAGTGGAAATATGTTAATGAAAAAACAGAGATAGCTAGTCAAGGAAACCACCTTCAAAGTTCTGCAGCCACCATGGACTGATCAAACCTAGGGGGGCACAAGTATCATTGCAATTTTGTTTCTTCATCTAGAGTTATACTGAAGCGTAAGTTCGGTGTTGACAAACGAAGAATTCCATCACCCTGTGGGGATATTAAACTTCACCTACCTCGTAGAAGTAAACTCCCATCTAACTAGGTAAATCAGAAAACGGATGGCCAAACCACATTTTCTTGGTTGAACTTTTTGATATTCCTTGATTTGCTCTGGAACCAAACAACAACAACCAAGAACACCGAGGTTGGTGTAGGTGACTATCACTTTTCAAATTGAACATCAAGTATACGAAGCGTGTCAGATAAGGAGTCACGTGATAATGCTTAATTAATTGGTTAATTTCATGGACAGTGCACAAGACCAGACACTTCATTTCCCATTTTTTAATCTTACTTGCTAGATGATTGTTCCTTATGTAATCTCAACGTGTCCAAACCACCTTCCACTTCGGACTTGGAAGCAATGTTGTGCCGAGAATCGGCACCTTTGACAAAATGTTGAGCGCTGGGATTGAGGTCCAGTAGAGAGGTGAACGAACCACCCTCTTCAATGATGGTTGACGATTTTGAATAGGTCCGATCTAGAGCAGTCGATTCTTGTCGTGATTGTGATGTAATACAATCTTCGTCATGATGCTTTGAACGCCACCGGAAAAAGCGTGAGAGGGATTGATTACGATGTGGGGGTGATGCATGCGATCGGCCATGCTTTCGCCTGTCATGGTTGGTTTTCAGATCACAGAGGCTGTTTAGTTGTTCAGGCTGACTTGAAAAGGAATCCCTGGTCAAAGTGGACTTAGATAGGGAGTCTTCAACAAGGCACGCAGTGGATTTCGACCTAAAGTACGAAAAGATAAGAGATGTTTGCTAAGGCTTACGTGATTCACAAAAACAATTCTCAACTTAGAACGTATGCTCTTGAATAACGCCGGAGCCACCGAATTAACCCTGGTCCGATTACGCTTCCGTGATACCTGCGATGAAGAAAAGGATGGGAGGGGACGTGGACACAACCGTTTACTTCGGAGATCAAGTAAGTTGATGTCATTGTATCGTGTGTGGGGTTTGCGCGTGTGTCTTTATACCTCGGATGTGTGAGTCATACATGCGCTAACACCGAGACCCAGGTGTGAGGATAACCCAAGATAAATATCCGTGTGAATGAGGGGGGAGTTGAGGATCCGTGCGGCTGGCGACATGCTGCGAAAAGGGGAACCCTGTGTTGGAGGCTGGATGATCGGAATGGCGAGTGTGAATCAAGGTGATTCACAACACCCCATTATTGATTAGCACATCCCTAAGAACAGTTCTTAGGGTAACTAGTGGCTCAAACAAATTTTAAATGGAAAAAATTGTTCGATAATAACAAACTCCTCTAAGGGAAAATTATGAAATGTGGCCAGGATAAGTAGATGCATCCCAATTAATGTAAATTAAGCAGTCAATCTGAAAGCTTAAAAGCTTTTCACTTGAACAGTCTGTGAAGAAGCAAAGCAAAAAAACAGGAGTTTGGAGGACCAACCTACAGGTAAAGTAAGCGAAAAAAAACGAAAATCGAAATAAATCACTCTTTCAAATGCATTTTCGCAAAATACGGTCCTGTTTATTCAATTTATACTTCTGCGTACCAGGTTGTTTAGTTTGAGATACTATCGTAGATACATTACTCGGAGGCTGGTATTCTGTATTGCTACAGATGTGAAACATTATTACTCAAACTAAATTGTTTTAAATTAGTTGAACGGCGTTATTATAATACTGACGTAGTGTCATGAAACATATCTAGAAGATCGTATGACCTGTAATTCATCCTCAGTGTACTAAAGTAAATAACTCTTAGGAGCGTGAGGAGTTTTGGTGACGCAGGTGAGACTGAGACCTAGAAGGTGTGGGAGAGATACTTGAGTGGCTTGCAGTGATGCTGGCGTATCGTCAAGATCCAAAACCCTCACAGACCATTCCAGTTAGTCTGCAGTCAGTCGACGGCATCAATAACAGCCTAACAGAGTTTCCATTTGATCCGGAAAACGGGGTAAGACTTAAATTTGACGATAAGCTTTGTTTCGGTTTAATCTCGCTTCACAGGACGACGCATGAAAAGCCTGGGGCTTGCTTGGTAACTTTGACCATTGAACCTGGACCGGTAATGCCAACTCATTCACCCTCAAAATCCACAGGTTCGCCTCTTCAAGGGAACGGAATAAATCCTCAGACAAATATTTGGGGAACACTTCTTTCTCTCCAGCGCACAGTACCGGCGTCTTAAACTTGTAATGAAGCATAACATTTTCTTGGATCACTTTACAGTCGTCAATCATATTTGGGGAAGACCAGTGTAAACCCTTGTTCTCATTCTAAGCCTACATGTTCCCAGTTTCGCAGACATTCGAACGCGACTGGTCAAGTTCTCTATAACGGAATCCCTGAGTCACCCTCAGCAGAATCAGAAACGAATATGTTCACTGTAGGAGCCATTCCTTGATAATCACAAACTCCATGGCGAAAACGATTTCTTCTTCCGTGACACAACCCACACCAGTCACGTGAGAGCGTCTGCGCCTACCTGTGCATGCACCTCCCCCTGCCCGCTTCACTCATCTGGCTCTTAGTCACTTGTAACTTTACAAGTTCACCCAAATTGAATGCAGGCACCCGACACCAATATTTGGTTAAGACATCGGTTAAACAGTTGTCCCTCCCTTGCCCCATTTCTTCCCT
Organism: Mesocestoides corti; assembly: GCA_900604375.1. Taxonomy (NCBI): domain Eukaryota; kingdom Metazoa; phylum Platyhelminthes; class Cestoda; order Cyclophyllidea; family Mesocestoididae; genus Mesocestoides; species Mesocestoides corti. Next base: position 66,520 of record UXSR01005246.1, read on the forward strand.
GGGCACTTCGTGTTGTGTCTTGCTGCAACAAATTATTCAAGAAGAGGCGCTGGGAAGTCGGCATTCTCAAAGACTGTTCTGAGCACAATTGAAAGTTTATAACAGCCCGCACAATTGCCTCAGTCACGCTTCGTCTTTTCATACCTTCTCTGCCCCCCCTAACACCTACATTGGTGATTACCCACCATGATTCACTTCCCTTGAGGTCAAGGCCTCACGAGGTGCAGATATATAGACGCATTTGGATGTTTTTCATAACCTATCATTATTTGTAATGTGTGTCATGATACTGTAATTCTAACTTCGAATATAATCAGCATCATTTACTGATTTTTTCCCTATGAATGCATGGCTGATGGGACTCAATCACAGAGACAAACAAAACTAATCAGTATCCATCCCAATAAAGTCACACGTTATCCAGAATTTGTTTAATACACGATTTACATTGTATAAATAGAATCAAGAGTCAATACGCTAGTGTTCGCTGCACTTACTGTTACAGCATTGGGCAAACATCATACAAGGAGTTTTAACTCCTCTTCGAAATAGCCAGAAATTCAAATTTCGCTGATCTCGTTTAAAGGCGCTAACATTCCGAACCGACCACCTGGTCAGAACACCGTTTTTGGAAAGCGACATTCTGAAAAGACTTCGTTCATTAAAGGCTTATATATTTTAACCATGCAAATTAATGTGTCGACTCTAATTAAGTGAAAACAGTTTTTGGCGACCCCCACGTCCATGTGGGATGTATTCAAGACATTCCACAAATCCTCTTACAGGGCATGAGCGAACGTGAAGTCAACCTATTATCAGTCGCGTAGCAACGTTCGTTCAGGGACCTAATGCCAAGCGTTCCTAGTTAAACCAATGCCTTGTTACGGTAGCAATAAATAGCTTGAGTCCCATGTTGTCTTCGAACTTTCTTCTTGTGCAGGTGACAGATGCTCACATTTCACACATAATGCGCACATTTCCTCCACATTTTTTTGGAAAACGATGTGTTCAAAAGCATAAACTACACAGCCGCACTTCGGCTTTAGAGAATCGTGTTGATTCATGTCCATTTACCTGGTCGTCGTGTTCTCAGACCCGCCGCCAGCTCATTTTTACGGCGTCCATGTAGGTTGTGGTGGGTCGTGTTAATTCACGTAAAGTAACCCGGTCGCAACAGCCTCACACACATGTCGCCCTTTTCACGGCGTGCCCGTCAAGCACTGGGACCGCCTGCTCATTCACCCCTCTTTATGTACCACCACCACCCTCTCTATCCATAGGACCATTGAGGCGTCTATATTCTTACGAGTCCACTCAGCTTTGTCAGTCAACACAGCTTAACTAGGTTGAGCTGTCTAGTAAACGGTTGTGCTTCGTCCTCTACGGTCTTCTTCATCTTAGCGGGTAATCAGGGTAGCGTAATCGGCCTAGATTGGCGCATTGGCCCCGGCGTAGTTCAAGATAACATGCCGGGGCCCTCAACAAGATCATGGGGACTCGTCTGCTCATAAACCCGCGTGCACGTACTCGCCCCCGCTACCCATTCCATTCATCGGGCCATCCAGCCCCTCGTGCTTTTTCAAGTTCAGTCAGTCTGTAGTGATCAGACACAAATTTTTATGGACAGTGGCGCGGAACGACCAGATGGAGCCATCTAGTAGGGGCTGTCTCACCGCCAACTTCGACTTTCTTAATCTCCTCGGACATCAGCGTGGCGCAATTGGAGCGACACAACTAGGCAGCCCAGGTGTCGTTCAATATCACATGCGTGAACTTACGAAAAATGTCTTCGATCATGACTGGAATCATTAGTTTGTTTTGACTCCACTTTGAGCAAAATTTAAGTTGTTTCCGTTTATGAGTCTTGAGTTTCGATATTGCATAACCGTATAGGGAAGAATGTATTCTTCACAAAAACTAGTGCCTTTAGATGACGTCTTACATAAAGTCCATAATCTTTATGCTTCCCGTACTACGTCAAATTAACGTCAAACTAATTTAACTTAGGCCACCTTCGTTTACGTTCTCCACCTACAATTTTGCTGAAAAAATGGTATCAATGACTAGAAGCTTACACCGTTTCCTTTGTTTCCATTTAACTCCTATAAAATCCTTTCGTGATGTTTTAATCCCTATTTGCCGTGTTAGCTACGTGGAGCCATATCAAGAAGCAGATATCCAAGTTGTGCGTCGCCATTGCGGTGGTTTGTAAGCGGTACCAGGATGACAAGTGGACAGCATCTAGAACCTTTTATATCTAAATAATTGGTCCTAAATTTATTAAATAAGACAATTTACTTTACACAAATTGGCCATCAAAGATTGCGAGAACGAAACCACCCATTTTGTTGTTCAGGGTATTTAGCTACTGAACTTTTCCCGGATTTATATGTGAACACGTGCCATATGGTACACTCCATATGTACGAACATGTCAAAAAACAAACTTCACATAAACACAACCCTTCTGGTCAGTTCAGCATCTTCAAGAAATCATTAAGAATTCTCGAATACATGAATTTCAAGAAAATTAGTCATCATAAGTGGTTTTCTGTTGTGGTTTCTGCTAAATTAGAAACTAAGTCATCAAATTCGTGGTGCTTTTACTTACATTCATAGCCACCACACTTTCTAGCATTATTATGCAGTTTATCTGGTCAAGTAGAGTTTTTGACTGTTTTAAAAGGCGTAGAACTTATTTGCAAGACCTTCGGACCAAGTGTAACTTGGCCCCAGTGATGCAGTACCGTCGCCTTCTTACAACGGTGAAGACTGCAGACCTGGCAGGCGTCAGTCAGTAGCGAAATAAGTAAAATCAACTGGAATAGCTGCAAAATTGCACCCATTCACTACTGTCAAAAACACATCAATTTTGCTAATGCATTGAGTGTTACGATGCCGCAGCGACAAATTCTTCAACGAAAGGCCATAGCAAAAAAAGGTTAGTGATTACCACGACGCTTTGGTTTGCTCAGTCTTGAATTGACTAGATTCTTTGGGCCGAAAATGTCGACGTGAATTCGATTGATTCTGAAAGAGGAATGAGCTGTGTTTAAGCGGTAATCATGACATTCGAAGACAAAATTGCTGAATAGTTGAGTTAGGTCTACTTATTAATTCAAAGGTGTAGCATTGTACCTTCTTTTTTCGGTAGCCAGTCTTCATGGGACTTCCGACAGAGGAAGAACGGCTAAGTGAATTGTCCTCGCATGCGTTTCCTACGAGAGAAAAAAAAACTTATACATGTGAGTTTACCATGTGGTTGGCATAAGTAGGGTAAGATCAGTAAGAATAGGACGAGGAAACGGTTTAAAAAGGAAAATTCTTAACATACTCGCAGGCCGCTTCGTTCATTTAAGCTCCCGCAATTACTGGAATCATTAACATTTAGGAAGGCTCCAAAATTATTTTAACGCTTTATGTAAAAAGTTGGTTGAGACATAAGCTAGCAGTCACAATGTGCAAACTAATATGGGACTACTGTGGTGCATGAATTTAGGTTACAGTTAGGTATCGTGGGTTTGGAGTTGAGTTGTAATGGAAAAAGCGAGAGAAAAGGGTATTTACGTTATCGGTAGGATCAAATCACACACATATTCTCACGAATATCCTACACCGGGTTTAAGCAAGTGTTTGACAAGTGAATGCAAATCAGAAGCTTCATATCTCCACCCAGGGAGTCAAACTTCGCCACCCTCTGGGCAGACGTGTTTCCCTCACTATGCAGAGGTGTATAACGCACCTGTATGGTAGAATGCGTAAAATAAACTGAAGGGATGAATATCCATAAATACAGTCCATCAGAGGGGCCACACGCTGTCATTGAGGTTTTCCGGCATGGAGACTGTGGCTGGTGTTTAGGATTTGAGAAAAAATTGGGATCATGTGAATATACAAACCCAATGGTCATCTCAATGATTTACCAGTAACATCGGTTCAGTATGAAGACCTCTATTCCTGAGCTCTTAATAACATAAAAGCGAGGATGTGCCGGCTTTAACACGATGAAACTAAGGCCCATACTCAACTCCACACATGCGAAATGTGGTGAGTGTAGCTATCATTAAAACAGATTAGATAATAGAGGTAAAAAACAAATACACCTGATTATGAAAAAAGTTGTATTTTGGCAGAAATGCCATGGCGTCTAGACGAAAAGTGGTTTACAGTTAATACAAACTTGTTTTTCCAGGGCTTCTGCTCTACTAGCATATTGGTACAGGGCGGGAACATACGATCAGGAAAGACTTTGAGGAGACCTCTAGCACGTGATTGATAAATAACGAATTCGGACGACGACGCACACAAAAATACTGCTTTAATGAAACGCCAAAAATTGTTGAGGATTGGAGGGTGTGTGCCCAAAAAATGTTACCACACGTTCCCTTTACATATGCTAAGTTATTTAAAATATATCAGAAGTACCTTACGAGATACCATTTTCATGCAACTTACAAAGTTTATAAGTAGGATAAGGCAACGTAGTGTATGGAGAAAAGAGAACGCTTTTGATTACACCAAATGCTACCGATGACCGCATAATAGTGTGCATAAAAGAACCCCAAAAAACAGATTTTATTCTCCCTTCTGTTTTCGTAAAGAACGGTCCATAACAAAACTTATTTTTCAATAATTTTAAATAAAAGAAAATAGGGAAATTATATGGCAAAAACGATTTATTTTGACTCACGGTTGTCACTACAAGGATGCTAATGCAATTTAAAGTAAACGATTTAACAAAAAATTTCAGCTTGGTACAAAAGCTATGCTCGCCTACAAAATTTGGTGGAAGTGAAGAAAGCCATGATCAAAAAATATCCATTCGAGAACATAGGTTCCATTGAAATAGGTAAAAAATAATTTATGTAACGGCTCAAACTTTTTTCTTAGGTAGAAATCCGGTAATTGTATCTGAAAATACTCATGTTAAAAAACGGACATTAGCCTTGCATCAATTTGGTAATAAACACGAATGAAATGATGCGCGGAAAACTCGACTTCTAAGCAATTAAAGACTGTATGTTCCCAACCTAGATTGCCTTTCGTCTTCCAATAACGTCTACTTATCCGTTCAAACAATTTTCGGAAACTTTGAAGTAAGTTTCGACTGAAAATTCGTCTCAAGATCAGGAAGAGGAGTTTATCTTACAAATATGCACATTTAAGTGTTAGATTTTATTTTGTGGATAGGAAACCGCTGAAGCTTAGAGCTTTTTACAACAGCTACGACAATGATTCATGCAAAGAGAAAATTTACACATTTATGCCATCCACGCAGACAAGAGATCAATTACTATTCAAAGGCTGTCATAAATGAAAAGCAATTACTGAACAAGCACAACATTTCAATTATACTTGTTGACTGCCAACGCCAAATATTAATAACGTTGACAACCAGACCACTTAGCATCCCCAAATTGGTCTTGAAGCGGTTTTCTGGGATTAATTAGCAATATATTTTGGAGTGGATGAGGGAATTCAGGGCAACGCCAAGCATCAACGATGTAAACATTCAACAAGATCCTTCTCTGTGGGTTCAATGCACTGGACACAATCTGCCGCAATAGTCACGGAGAGCTGGTTGAGTAAACATCTGAAGATCGGGTCATCGAAAACGAACAACATAGGAATTTGCTTCTATGTCTTCTATCCTACTCACATCGGATCCGCCTGGTGCTCATATAAGAGGAAGGCCAATGAGAAAGATAAAGTTACCGATTTTTCCATTCAGTTCTAACCATATCGTGGAGATATCTGTAATGAATCGTGTTGATTCACGCAGCCTCACACGCGTCTCCTCTTTCACGGCGCGTCCGTCAGTCACGCGGGCCCGCCTGGCCATTCACCTCTCTGTATGTTCAGTGACCTTGGTTGAGCTGTCTAGTAAACGGTTTTGCTTCGTCCTCCCCGGTCTCTTTAATCGTCGCGGACACTCAGGTTAGCGTAAGCGGGATAGATTGACGGAGCGGCCCCGGTGTGGTTTAAGCCGACATGCCGGGGCCCGCAACACATCTTTAGAGCAGTATTACATTTTATGATATATTAACCCGTCTTTCAACCTCTTGCTGACATATAGACTTAGTCACTTTTAAGGCACTTTGAGAAATCGTACTAAAGTCGCTCTATGGATACACATTTTTATGAATAGACCTGGTTCACCACATCCTAATTGATAAGTTGGTTTCGACAATCCATTTCACTAAGGGGTTACCCAGCTGGCTTGATTTTTAACCCAATTGATATTAACAATAAGGACTTAGCTTCATCTCTAAAATGTTAAAATTTTAATATGGTCCTATTAGTGTGAAGGCTGTTGGGGCAGGGAGACATCGTTTCACACGCCACATAGCTACCGAGATCTGAGGACGTTACAAACTTCATGAATGTGTCTGATGTTATAAAAGAGCAGAAAAGTGTCCCAGCGCAGAGCATTACCAGCCCTTTTTACAGCAACAAAAGTCCTGGGAAAGGAGGAAAATCACGATTTCAAAGAAAAATTGTGACAACAATCAAATCAAAGATTGAGGAACAGACGATGGATTCATCTAAAAATAGCATATCACTATGTATGAAAAATGCACGCAAATGGTGATTTTGGCAGCCAAAATCGAAATTTTAAATAACCTAAAATGGTGAGAGCATAAAAACAAGTGGTTTGCCTCAACAACTTTCACGGCCAATTATAGCAAAATACTGCTGAGGCACCTGGTTGGCCAGCGGTTTTGGCCCCATTTGACAGAGCCGGAAAAAATAAACTGACATGAGGGCAAAAAAAGCTGCTTTAAGCAACTACTTTACGCTGTTACATTTTTACTGCCATAACACCAGTGAGTTGTGTAAATTAGAAGTGGAAAGCCAGGTGGATTTTACAAATATGTTCGCAGGAATTTTCAACATAAGTAGGAATGTAGGACAGGTTGAACCGAGTGTTAGATACATAAGTTCATGTCCTCATCAGAAATGCTAGTCAAACAAACAAACCACGTCAGAGTGAGACCTAGTCAAAGACGTTGCTTGTCTGCATGTGGCTTTTTGAGGAATTAGTAATGTAGTGTGCGGCTCAGCACGCGAAGTGTGCAACGGGGAATCGCCAATGCAATACAACAGTGCGATTGGTTCTCTAGGCAACATAAATTGGTTGCGATTTCATCTAGTTTTGTCTTTCGCTAGCCTGCTACATACAGCGTTTACAAATCGTAGCTAATTGCACGTGAGCTGATACAGCATCGCATTTGAAAATTCACCTTATTAGTCCGGAAAACCAAACTTTGTTGTGACACTAACCTCATTCTTCTTTCACAACTTTTCACACATGTCACCAAATAAATCTTATTTTCGCTATTTTATACTTCTAATGCCGAAAAAGACAAAGTTGGTTCAAAAATGGTTCTGGAGGTTTGGACAAGAAATATCACTACAGACATGGGTCAATCTACGCCCATGACCAGTAGCGATTTCGTTTGACGACTCATGATCTCAACGATGAAGCGTCAAGCATTCCGCACCATGGCACGCTGCTTGACGCTTCCTAGTGAAATGCAACGGAAATTTGCCCTGCTTAAGATAATTTACCATTGGCATTGAAGTGTAGAATCTAGGTACCAATGTAGGTAAAAACGATGAATTAGGCAGGCGTGAAAGTTCTGACAATGACGAAAGAGAATTTACGCACAAAGGCTTTGAAGTTTTTATGAGACGATTTTAAAGAAGTAATTGTGCCACAATTCAGGGCCACCTAACCAACTCCCCTAACCCAGTATTACTATTACTCAGTATTGCTAAGTAATTGTTTATAGGAGGAAATCAAACGTAAAGAAGGGAGCTGAATGGATCAACAGAAAACGACTTATTTGCCATCACAGAAAAACCAGGCCACAGAAAGCTACGGGACTGATTAAGAGGGATGTAACTTAGCTAGGACATAAAGTACATGATATCAGCATCAGCGCACAATTTTCAGTCCAAAGCGATTATCGTTCAGCTCAAACATTACACTTGCAACTCTTGAAATATTCGGGGCTTTATTGTACTGTCTTAGTTACTCAAATTAAACGATTTTGACTTATACCGAGATAAGTTTGTAGCTAACAGGTCCTTGAATTTATAAACGAGGAAGTTAAAATAAAGTTGTCGATCCAACTGCATGGGTGACAGATTGATTAATTTAACCACGTTGCAGATGCCAAACCCAAAGCGCAATTACGTAGTTAGAGTATAAAATCAGTCAAAACAAATTTCTGACAGCTGTGCACACACAGGTGACTTTTCGCACAGTCTGTTATAATCTTAAAATAATAATGATTCGCGAGGATACGTTAAGCATTGCCCCTGTCATGTGAACAGCGCTGTCTTCGGCTAATTTTGCTGATGCATTTCCCGGATCACGAGTCACTGTGGTAGACTTCAATCCCATAAGATGGGAAATCACACGAAATCGAATTTTATCACTACAAATTACACCGGTGTCTTAAGTCTTTTTAACAGCTAAGCCCACTAATTGTCAAAGAAATGGCAAGCTTTAACGATACATTCAAATTCACATATGTGACATATACAACGATTGATGCATGGTAGACCGTGGGTGCTCGAAAACAGGAGTCACCGTCTATCTTAAAGGCTTGGAGGTTAACTAAAAAGATATAACTTACACTTTAAAAACAACTATTTGAGCACCTTGTTAACACTAGATTTTCTTTCTTAAATGTCATTCGTTCCCAGAAATTATTTCCAAGGATCCATAATCGCCTAAAGCACTGTCATATATTATCTAACTTCCACTTATTTATTGTTATAAACACTTGGTTTGTGTGTAAGCCTTTGTCGACACAACGGCGGAAGCCATCCCAATCGAAGTAGAGTTCTCCTTGAGCCCAGTCTTCTTATCATTCTCCGGATTCCACATGCACACTTGAACCCAAAATACACCGAAAATAAAACAATTGCGCACAAACATAATCGTCATCGATTGGGCGGACAGTGAAAATGACCAAATAGTAGCTTTTTAAATTTCAAAATGACCGTAAATATGTAGAATTGCCCACAAAATGACACTGGTCCAATTAACTAACCAATAAGTTTCATTATAAGTGGAATAGAAACTGGCTTGCATAAATTAGTTTGGAATTCAAGGTCAAGGTTAATTAGGCAGATGGGTGAGTCTTTTCTTCTGTAGTAGTTGGGTATAAAGCACGTTCTTTTGCTTTTTCCACTGAAGAGTTGTAAGCCCAGGGGCATGTCCAACTCTGTTTTGTACTTTGCAAATTAATGTTGAGTGTGAGCATCATTATGAGAAAGTCACGAACTATCTGAAAATTTAATACCTTGAACCAAAGTGAATTGAATTGGCTGCTATTAGTTTATTAAACTTACGAATTATAGCCTCCCGTATTTTCATTCCAGTTCGATTTCTAGTCATTACTGCTAAGGCAACTCATAGGTTTAAACTAAGTAACGAATAGAATAAATTAATATGGGCAAATATCTCTGTCGCGATATGCAGCTACTAGAAACCGGAGAGAAAGCTGACGGGAGAGGCACGAAAAGGGTGACCATTTGGTTATGTTTATGCCATCGAGACGCGTGGGTGCGTCTATCATATGCGAAGGACAAACAATCATTAAAAGACACGCAACTGGATACAGACATACAAAAGCAAACGGTTGCCAATTCTCTCATTTTCATTGAATGCTGAGAAATGAAACGTCAACTCAATTTAACCGTTTGGCAAAGTGCACAGCATTGACAGGCCGATTTGATTCACGACCCAATTAGCTGTCTGGTGAATGCGTGGGTAAATGATTTAAGTAATAGATTAAATGTTGTGATGTTTTACTTGTCACCCGAAAAAGACGGCTCAAATGGCCATCGCCAAGAGGCGCCCCTATTGGCGAACTCGGCTTTTCTGTGAGTGGCTGCACAATCTAGTGGAAATTTAAAATGGTGAATAGAATTTCCAAAGGTTTGCTGGTACCAGCATATGAAGATATCGGTAATGTCAGTCATAGGGGTTGTAAAACATGATATTCCATGTCCTCAGGTTTATTCGAAATTAGAAGATTCGACCCACGAAGACAAAACTTGTAGAACACTGCCTGGTAGACGTTGATGGAAAGACCTTCCTAGATTACGCTTAGCAAAGGTTCGTCAACAATACCCATAATGGTTTTAGATCTGCTATATGTTAATGTGGCATAGCCTAGAATACTCGTTCTAATGTCATCATCAGAGTGACTCTCAAGACGGCTTATTTGCGTGTATATCGGCACTTTTGTTTGGATTAGGAATCACATTTAATAGCATTGTGGTTGAAATGAGATTTCGATAATTTGTGTGTTAACTTACAAAACTAGCCCCTAGAAATTGCTTCTAGATCTGTATTTTCCTAGTTCGACTGAAGGAGTAGCCGTTTCCTGCTACAGACAATGATTTCCAAAGAATTCTATGGCTTATAGCTTTCATTAGCAGGATGATAGATTCATTGTACCACTCAACTCTTCTCACAGTGTAGCGATTTTTTAAGTAGCAAGATTGGTAAAGTGGAAATATCATGTCATTTGCGCACGGTTAGTTTTGGTGTTGGATCAGATGCTTGGGTTATGTGTAGTAAAGACGGAGGAAAAACGTCCAGCGGGTAAGGAATCGATTCAGTCATGGCGATATCATGGGCGCAAAGCAAATCTCGGAGCACTTTGTTGAAGTTGGCAGTGGCGGACAGCCAACACCCTATTTCCGTAAATTTCGAGAGGAATGTCTTGATTTTAGGAATTATTTACAGCACATAATGGAACTGCTTTAATTTAACACTTAGCGATTGGTAAAGTCGATGAGAAGACTCTAAATCTGAGACAGTTTGCAAAAGCGCCTGTGAGCTGCAAGAAGGCTAACACCTCCAAACGGGGACAAAGTAATGAGTATATTTTCTTGACTAATTGACAAACCCAATCTTAAAATTATAACAAACTCGGGAACATTGAAACGTCTAACTCGGTCAAGCTCTGTTTAAATAAAGCGCATTGTCAGGATGCAGATTAATCGAATTTCACAAAACCTGCAAGTCCCAAAATTTGTTTCATCAACTGGGCATAGACAGTCCGCATACCCGTAGTCAGTTGAATGGGAGTCTCAGAGACATGACTAACCTTCCAAACTATAGACAGACAAGACTTAAAATAGAATTTTCTGATATATCGCTGGACAACGAAAGCGATGGCTAAAAATGTGCTACTATGATTTTAGCTTTCTTACAATTACGGACGCAAAAATATTTAAAGATGCAAAATAGCTTTGTGGGAAAAACTAGGGGATTGTGGAAGTGCCCTGAAGAGAAGCTATACAAAATGCAAACTAATCAAAAAGCTATGATTTTCACAAGGGCATCTTCTTCTGTGCATCTCGGATGAAAATCATTGAGGTGGAAAGCAGTTATTTTAAATATGGATAATTTTAAAAAAAAGGTATTTTAAGCTAAATTTCGCCATAAATGTTACAACTATTTGGCTTTCATGCGCTTGATGAAGACGTTGCAAAAGACGAGTAATTATTAACTGACTTGAATCTACTTATAGACACTTAAGAACCCAATGCTGAACGAAATTCACATTAACGGTGGGCTAATCTACGTCAATTGCACTTTTAAATTCTCAACCCAAGCTCATTTCAAGGTAGGAAACTGTAGAGGTCGAAGGCCGATGCTATTGATTACGTTAACGATAGCACAATTTTTGATTTAAGTTACATTTCCAAGAAAAATCATCCAATTTACGTTAATTTCTGGTCTCGTTTTCGATTTCGATCTCTCAATATATTACTTTAAAATAACATTGATCTTTGAAATAAGGCGTTTCTACCTAGCAGCTTCTACACATGCATATACAAAAATAGACTAAACCGTGCTAGACTAAGTGAAACACCTAAAACAATTTGAAATGTCTTCATAGATCGACAAATTTAGTAAGATAATGCAGGCTATACCAAATATTTATCTGAGACCAAACATTCAATAAGGTAACCATCAAATAATGTTTATGTTTACCTTGAAATGAAAGTTAAGTGACTATTCATAATTCTTTATTCTCTGTTTACAAATAAATCACAATTATCACCGATTTTTCAATTGTAAGCAAAATTACGTCTTGTTGTTGCATTAACTAACAACGAAAACCAAACTTTTATTCATGCACATGCACTCACCACCAGCAGAACGGGTCTTAAGGAGGTCGCAATTGAGTGACCTAAGGACTACCACCTTAATGTTCACATTCAAGCACACCATCACACAAACCCGGTCAGATTTCGCCACCTGTCCATAGCCTGTGTGGTAGAAAGCTGTGGTCAATAGATGTGAATGAGATCTGTTGTAGGCCTAGTCAGGTCACCTGACCGCATGTAAATACTTACCACACTCTTAATTGTACGCACACCCGCAGTTTGTTGCAAACGGTTCCTTCACATGGCAATTTCAATTTATTAAATTAAAAAAAACAAGACCTAAAAATCGAGGAGAATTTATCGATTATTGATTTGAAAAATTAGCGTCTGCTATTCCCCGACACCGAGTTTGAGATTTCGCACTTCATAGACCAGTCATTGGTCTCAAAAGGAAGCAGTAAATAATTCCTATTCGAAAACCTCAAAACAAGCTTATTACCCGTATTCACGGAAACGCTTTATATTGAATTGGACGAAATTAGTGTTGAAAGGAACCATGATTTTTTGGTGCGTGGCAAAAAGGAATCTAAAATTTGGAAAAATACCTTGCGACAATAATGAATAGCAGTGATAAGATTTCATGGGGTCGAGTCAGTTTACAACAACCAGTTATTACACTTCCCTTTAGGAAGTAATGTTACTACAGTCAACTTTAAATCACCAATTAAAATCGTCAAATAATAAAAATCTTCATCAGCTTCTCCTTAGTGCTAAAAGGGTCCACTCAAAACCCAGAACCTGTTAATCAGAAACCCTTTTCCAGACAATGACGTTAAACATCCATTTAAATTGGGGTGAATTAATCGCTTTTAGATGTCTCTTAAATATCAGTTTTGAAAATAGAGGAGAATGCAAATTAAACCTTTACCACAAGTTGGATAATAGTAAGCAGCTGCTCACTTGGAATAATAATGATGTTATGATCAAGCGGATGCTAAAAACTAACCTCAGGATACTATAGAAATCACAAAAAACACTGCAGATTTAACAAATAACATTCGGTGATATTTCGGTCGTTGGGATGTGCTCTAGAGTCTAAAGCCTATTTTAAAAAAATCATCAAATTAATTACAAGCAACCATGGGGGATCAAAACTATTGCCAGCCTGTCCATTAAAATATTGAGGTAAGCATCATATTTACCAAATTACATACCAAATTTCAGTAGTATTTTTACATTCAATGCAAAGAGGCAAATCATTTGACATCTTAATTTCTGGGAGCTATTCATTGGCCATTTTCGTTAGGTCAGCCGGAAGCTCAGATTTTTGGAATTAGTGGGATTTGAGCTGCCTTTTACCAAACGGAGCATAAAAAATAATTGTTTATCTCAAATTACGTCGTAATCAATCCCGCGAACTGAAATCAGACATGTACAAAAGAAAATGTGAATACAGAAGTGGTGGTGTAGCGCTCACAGGTTTAAAGGCTCAGAAGACATGACAAACCAAGTAAAAATACGCTTTTAAAAAGCAGAAATTTACTAGCCTGTACTTTCATTAAGAGACCAAAGAGGTAATCCGGATTTTCTCACACACTTTATTCCTTACAATTTGATGAGAATCAGGAAAGTGAGGCAAAGTGGAATTGCCATGTGAAACGTCTCTGCTTTTAGAGCCAAGGCTACAGAGGAAAACGGCTTTTGCCTTTTCTCAAGACAACTCATATAGGCAGTTGATTTAAAAAATACTTGCATGCAACATGTCGTTAATAATTCGCAAAGGGGAATTAGGTAACAAGGGAAGAAACATTCTAAATCGGTGATTCGAAGCGAAAACAGTCCTTGCAATACGAAACCCTAGATGCGAAAACTTTGAAAACTGAACACACGGCAAACGTCAATCACCGCGCTAACCGAGGCTACAGAGGGGATTCGCAGTTTGGCATTTATCTGGAAATATCCAGTCGTCATGACACCGAATACAGCTACCAAGTATTGTATCAAGCTTAGTACTACGACTAAAACCGTGTATACTTTTGGGCATCATACTGCACTTTAGACAGGTAACTTGGCGTACGGATATGTGCACCATCCTGTGATTTTAATGAGCAAATAAACCGATAAACGATAGGCATTTTACGTAAAAGTAGATGAATACACATGACTAATTTTTGTTTGAAAGTGTGCGATCGTACCAATACAGAAACAGCAAGTCAATTTGTAAAGTGTTTGGTGGGAGTTTGCAAAATAATGGGAATTAATCAGATTAACAGACATATTTCAAGATTGTTACCGTAATTGTAATAAATATAAATCTGCTAATGGTAGGGGTAACATCTTCCATCCGATTTAGTCTATACTTGATGCTACTCCACTCCCTTATTTATCAATTGAATTTAAAAATTCTTCTTACCAAAACAAAATTAATATTCTTTAAGTCAGTTCATTCTAATCTTATAAACAAGGTCATTTTGTGACGATTTGACTCTAGAAACAGAGGGATGACACGGTTGAAAGCGTTAATTAGCATAAAAGCACACATTATTTCTTTGTCCTGAACACAGCATGTGCTCATTTCGGTCCTCTTCGTGGCGCATGTGCTGAGAGATCCATTGCACTGTCACGTGAAGACATGAACACATGTGATTATTTGAGTACGACCGTCAACGAGTTTAAATCAAGGGAATTGGGAGAGAGTGAAAAATTTTTGGTAACCAAGGTCAAAATTCGTGGGACCAAAATCAATGTCTTAACAACAAATTGCGCCAAGGTTAAATAACCTCAAAAACCGTAGTTCACTGAATTCAGAAAGGTATTCTTAAATGAGGCAGTTGGCATAAATGGTTTAGTTGAATGAAACAACTTATATCACAATTTGAGTCTTCACATGATATAAATCCCGCTTATTAAAAGAATATTCTTAGTTCGAAAACACTGCCTGGGTTCTATTTTAAGCTATGGAACCCCACAATACCAGAATTAATGTAGTTTTGAGATCTTTGCGGTAGTAGATATTTAGAGAATGGGTTAGCTCAAAAAGTTTCCAGAAGGCAATGATGTTTCGAATTATGTTAAATATAGTTGGAATTGTATGGAGACTGAAATTCCAAGAAATATCGTATCTGTTTCCCTTGTGAATAGACCTTTTTAACCCAATAAACTAAGAAACATAGGCAGACGGGCAATATACGCATTTTGATTGGTGAAATTGGGCAATGTGTACAAGTCAAACGAATGACGAAGGATCTCCGCATGACAAAACAGTTCATACCTTTCCCCCAGTTCTTACAATAGAAATTAAGATAATTTGAGCATCTTAGGAGATGCATCAAGAAATCTAAGGAGAAACAAATGAAGTGGTTGAAGTAATCGTACTCAATAATCTGCTTTGGACAAGGGTCATGAAGACTGATCTCCTCCTTCAGACCGGTCATACTAATTGCAGGTGTTTCGTCCTTACGGCTACATTATTACGAACTGCAACATTTGTTGACATGACGTCTTTTAGATAGGAACAATTTTCGCTAATTTAGATCTGTGATTTGCCTTTTCTCGGCGATTCTGCAACCGGAAAGAAATTCGTTTGGCATGACTGCTAGCAGAAAAGAGTGATCACCAAGCTGGCTTGCTATTGTTGCCTACGCGGAACCCTAGATATCATTCGCATTATCTTAGGAAATACTCAAACGACCCAGTGCACAGGAGCGGTCATTTAAAACCCTATCGCTGGACAGAAACGTTGGAGCAAAAGTCTGTAGGATGCAGAAATTGGCTAAAGAAAATGCCCTACCATTACAAGGAATCTGCATTGAAATCGAATTTAAGTGATTAATTAAACACATTGTGGGAAAATTATGAGCTTAGCAAAAATATCAATGAAAGAAACGCGGGCATACACGTGTCAGTAGCCGAGAGGGTTAAGCATGACAGTTATGTAGAACAGTGACATGTGCACTCGCGAAGAAAGCGAGTTGCGTGCCACGGTCATGTCACACACGCTAATCGCGTTCCCGCAAGGCATTACCACACTATGTGTAGCGTGCTTAATGCACAACCACTTGTGACGATAAATGGCATACAATTTAACAACGTGATTAAACAGCTTTGAGGAGATAACTTTCATTTTACGCAGAGGCCTAGTTACGTCCTCAACGTCTTCTAAGCTAGCATAGGCATTTATGCAAGTAGCTGGTGGGGTTAGAGAAATTCATTGTCTAGACTTTTGAAAAATCCATGTGGTGCGGTTAACGAAATGTCAAAGCTGGTATCCAACACTTGAAGCCACATGTATTTTGACCACATGGTGTTTCTAAAACGTGCAACGTGTATAAAGGGGAGCATTGTCCTTCGCGAGATTATTACACAGAGCCGCGAACAACATTTGTATATAGGCTTGACTAAACATGTTCCAACATTGGGAGGTATAAATAGTGGGATGCATAGCACCTATTATTGGCTGTGCAAACGACAGGCACTAAGATAAAGTGCAAAAATACTTTCAAAAGCATTTTAGTCGCAGACTTTCGAAATAACCTTGCAGGAAAAATTGAATTCACGGCTTCAAATACCGAAGCGCGTTATCAGAAAGGAGACCGTTTTTTCCTGATAAGTGTAAGTACAGTAATATCTAAATTTTCACATATACGTTGAAAAGTTATACATTTCGGAGCTTTTTGATACAAAACAGCTGCAATACAGGTTAATTTTATGCAAGTTTCAAGGTCAGTGTTGGCCCTGTGGGAAAGATTAATTGTTTATACATTTAATAACTGTTACGTCCCTAATTGGCTAAATCCAGGATAAATCAAGAGTTATGCATTTGAGTCACATTGATTAGGGGAAAATTTTTCAACCAACAAACTCGCTAGGATGTTGTTTAATCGCGAAAGCGGGTAGAACGGGTACTTGGAAATATCTCTGATTTCAACTGTGAAGGGCTTTTGTATTTAGTGACAGCATCCTCTTTCTCTTATTAGCGGTTGAATGTTTCGAGTGCATTTCAATTATAAGAATAACTTACCGGATGGAAAGGGCCTAACGAGATTCAATTGACACACGTGAAGATACTGGGGAGTGGGTTTGACTCGGGCGTCCTAAATTAAGACAGCAAAAAATGGTCAAGAAATGCTTACACTCTCAACCCACTCAGTTATTTATTGGACTGTAGACTTTACCGTGTCCGTTAAAGTTGTATTGCAAATCCGGTAAAAACCAAACCTAAGTTGAAACGTTTCTCTTCGTTGTCTAACTAAAATTATGTTGCGGTGTTGTCTGAAAATCCGAAAATTATTCACATAAACATGGCAATAATAGCCAGATAAATATAGAGGCATGGGTTTCTTATATGAACACATAAACGTAACGAATCAAACATGCGACACGTATTGTTTTTCATCGTCTATTTAGTTATTTATCACCTGCGTAGTAGAACTCCTAAAAGGCTTTTTCAGACGGTATCAAGCTAAGACAAGCAAGGGAGGCCCAATAACGTAAGCGTAAGTCAAAGTACTTTCTCAAAAACTCGTCCCTTTCCAATATATTAGTGCAATTAAATTGCACGCATAAACATTGATTTACAAATTGAATTATAAAATACCTCTTCACTTGCGTAAAGTTCGAGTTTCGCCTCGTCCTCCCGACACACACAAAACAGCGGCTGCCACTCCAATTCCAGAATTTGGGTTTTGCACTGACCAACGTTTGAGCACTCGAATACATCTTCGGGTAATTCTACAAAGTTTATATTTGTTTTATATGAATAACGTTAGCCTTGAGTAAAATTACTAATTATGACATGCAGAAACATTGTTTTTAGCAAAACATTCTAGTTCGAAACAACCAAAGTTTTACCTAGTGAAAGAGCGTAATGAAAGTTTTACAAGTGTGAGTTTATAGCAAAACTCGAATGCAAACCAAAATCAACCCAAATCTAAATGAAAGAGGTGGCGTTTGTTCATTTAAATCAACTGATTTGAATTACCACCAAGATATTCGAGATGTCGTGCTACCTATTTGCATATCCGTGTGGGTATATTTTGCTTTTCGGTGGTCAGATATTTACTGGAGTACACAATGTTATTGTACTTTCAGAGTAAACTATATTGATCGGGAAAAATAGTGACAGAAGACAACTTCTGTGCATTTAATAACATATGACCCAAATAGCATTAGCAAAGGTATGTCATGTTGATACGAAAGTAATGTTTTATTAATGATTTTTTACGTAGCTTTCATGAGTCAAACGTTTATTGTAAATTAGGATATCGCATTGATCAATTAAGGTCAGCTATGATCACTAATACAAATTCTCAAAATCATGGATTCTTCTATTTTGAATGACGTCTTTTAAGCAGAAATGGCCTGTGTGTCAGCTTGATACATCTCTAAAGTATTTAATAGCGTTCATTATTTGTACTAAGTTACGGTTCAAATACAAACTCTTGAAATATGGACCTCTTTTCCAGATATTCATAATGAAAGGATAAAAAACACCGGTTCAGGGATTTAGAGTCAAATTTGTAAGTAGAAGAAAGCTGGTAGAAAAAATGCTTTAAAGCCAAGTAAACTGCCTGCGACAAAAGTACCACAAAAATTCACATAAAAGGAACTGTTTTCGACTAAGAGAAGGACTAAACAACTATCGCTCTCCAAATATTGTATTTCGAATAAACTGATTATGGGTGAAGTTAGGCCCTTCAAATCGAAATCAAATAAGAATAAATTGATTTCAATCAGGTGGCAGAACTTGCGATTCGAAATACCTAAAAAAATATTTACGGAGAAAAATGGGAGCTACGCATAAGTTAACAACCATTTGAACTAGATGGGACCTTTGAGTTTTGTGCTATGTAAAAATATGCTTAGAATTAAAGAGATTGCTCTTATTCGATTGGAAAGCAATCGACGCTAATACCGGTTGGAAACCTTCGACTACTATTTGAAATGGGTGCTATTTAAAAGCAAACAACTTGCAAAAAGCAATAGATTAAATAGACATGTTTAAATGCGTATAATGAAAATGAGAGAATCAGTTAGTCATGTTTCATGTGAATAATTAACATAGGAAATTTTGGTGCCAAAGATCAACTCGAAAATTTTTTCGCTCAAATACAATATTGTAAATGGGCCTAGAAATATGCTAACTGTTTATCAGTTTATCGACTTTAGCAATATAAATATCTACACGTTGTTTAGGGTGAATTCTAGCGCCTGCAATTTCCTTGGAATTATAACTGATTTAAGGATTTAAAGTGGTCTCCCATATAGGGTTTGTGTTGACTTCAAATGCAAAAAACTTAAATAAAAGAGATGCAAAACTGGTATAAGTACAAAAATAGACATTTAAAATTAACAAAATGGGAAAAATTGATTTTAGACAAATATTCCAGAACATCCTTCAAAATGCTTAAGTTAACCAATATAACGTGAGAAAATAGATCACTAATAGCCCCAATAGGCATTACTACGCGTAAATATATAGCATGTTAGCGTTTTATGAGAGTGCACCTAGGCTATGTCTTAAAATATATTGTGACGATTAAAAAACTTACTTTAGAGCAGCTGCTACTGCAAGCTAGCTACTTGGAGTCTTTCAAACCAATCACATAGGTAAAATATAAATTCATAACATGATAGAACATCGTATCTAGTTTTTTCACGACAACATTTTTGCCAAAAAGTCAGAAAAAGAAGAAAAGTGTTTTTAAAAGCGCTCTCAAACACGAGAAGAAGATAAAGAAGGTTTCCACACTAATTTTACAAATGACGTTGTGATCTCGATAAAGGCTTTTTGAAACGCTAGGTCAAAAACTCTCCGAATGTCGATAATACACTGAATGCAAGTCTAGGCCAGTAGTTACGGTAGGTACAGTGCGCACACTTTGTCGAAAATAAGAGACCTTGTTGTCACAAAAGCTAAACAAGTTCCAAAAAACACTGTTACTTTTGTGGTCTTGAATTTTACATAACATACTAACAAGTAGACTAATATAAGGTCAGGGCGTTCTAGAGCAACAGATAAATATAGCAAACTATTCATAAACTATTCATAAACTAAATACTATTAAGCCTTTTAATAATGTTAAATAAACTTTGCCTTACCGCATACCAGAAGCCAAGACTCAACCCAGGAAGGAAAGCAACATAGTAGGTTATCTTTCTTCATTGAAAATATTTAAATTAACACGAGTACACATAACCGCGGATTTCCGAGTTTTGCATTTGCCGGTGAATCATCAAGGTGAAAATACCTTAGTAAAAATAATGTACTTGTTTTAAATGAAAACTTATAAATTTGTTTTTACGATAATATCACTTAGTTAGCATAGTGTATTAAGACTACGGGTTGCATAATTCAAGTTATGGAGGATATAAAAGGAGATAATGTATAAATAGTCTTTTTTAATAATTTATTTTCCTATTTTACTGCCCTCGATTTTCTTGGTGTTTTAGCGATGCATTTTACATTTTTTAATAGCTCACACTTAGTATGACTGGCTTAAGCAACTCGTAGACGAGGAACGTTTCTCTTGTTCCTTATACTCTTGCGGTCCAACTAGAAACTACTATTTCAGGCGTCTTCACTGACTTCATGATAGCTCTTTCAATACAGTATTCTTGATTTTGAGATATATCTATAAATTCAGTGTTTGAAACATCGCATGGACCACCATGATAATTGCAGTTGGCATTTAAGGGTTCTCGCTTCTGTTGGCCACACTGGAGAAAGGGCCATGGTTCGCAATCTCTCCCACTAATGTAGAAGACCCGAGCTCTAATATGAATTAGACCGGTACAACAGAAAAAGCCTTATTAATCGTAACAAGGCAGAACCCTACATCAGGAGGCATCCACCTGAGCCCCCCACGCTGACTCAGCCGCCCATTATGTACCGCTTTTCAGTGTGTCAATCTCTGGTTGGCTGCATATCTTCCCCACATGTCACTGGAACGCAGAGACAGAGACTTGTTTGAGGTTGGTGAGACCCAACATATTTGCGCCCTTATACGTCGCTACACCACGACGCTTACTGCACGGCCCCATATATACTTCTCATTATACGCGTCTGTTTCTGATTGGCTGCATTTATTCACCGCATGGCATTCAAATGCAATGAGACTGAGCACTGGCTGTGACCGGCGAGGTCCAATATGTCTGCACTCTTATATATTACAATATTCCTATATTCTCCCTTCATACCGTCTTCACCAAGTCGCGCCTATGGGTCTAACGGCAACCCTTACTCTTCCTACCGTCATTTTTGGTGAAACCTTTTCTATAAACTCTAGAACTGACGTTCTTCATGTGGTAGTCTGAGATACGATGTTTGTTTTTAATATTGGTCTTCTGCCACATGTCTTGTAGTCAACCCTGATGGTATCGCTGCCCCTGAGCGAGAGTGAGATTAACCTACCTTTTTAGGTCCCTGCTCGTTGGACGAAAGACTTTTTGAACATTTTTTGGAACATTTTCGTTTCGAAAATTTGTATTTCACGAAGAAAACTTAGTTATATCAAGTTACGCAAACCTTGATTTTAATCTCATAAACGCCATTAAATGATTTAACACTATCATTTTTTGATGAAAATGCGAAGAATCCAAAGAATTTATTAGCAGCAAACCATTATTAAATGAAAAATTGATAATAAATTGGCTTGAATTTATGATAATAATCCCAACTTGAGATTTTTCTGGTTCACAACAAGCGATTAAGTTAACAACAAACATATTTGAGGCGTCAAATAATAGATATTGTACTCCAGATCCTTTTCACGCTCCCCGTCCCGAGGTTTGTGTTGGTATCATGCAAATTTCGGCCGTTTAGTCCGACAGCGTGAGCCCCCGTATAGGTACGCTGTTTCAGTCGTGCTCACACAGTCGGGAGACGAGAATGCCCGGCAGTAGTGGCGTCGACTGCTAATGGGCACCTAAACCGCTGCCTTTTTCCACCCGACAAATCAACTTTTAGGGGATTCATGACCGACTTAGGAGCCGACATATCCGTTGTCCCTCCAACGCGTTCTAAAAAATGGTCCCCATATCCCTTCTCTATTTTCTCAGCCACCAATGGTTCTGCCATCCCCACCTACAGGCAAAGATCTCTCACGCTCAACTTTGGGCTATGACGGCAGTTTCGTTGGGTCGTCGCTATCGCCCTGGTGAGCCATCCTATCAAAGGCGCAGATTTTCCCAACCACTTTGGTCTTCTTATCGTCCTTAGGAACAAGTGTCTAATAGATCCCCTAAAACTCTACCCGTAAGGTGTCCCGCGCAAACTACGTCAGCCACTTCTCGGGTTACGACATTACAGGTTGAAAACGGACCCTTCTTGGCCTTACTGAGAAAGTACCCAAATCTAATTAATCCAACTCACCAACAAACCGAAGTCAAGGTGCAATGTCACACACCGAATTTTGACAAACGGTCGCCCTGTTAAAACCGAATACGTCGACTCTCCCCAACCAGATACTCAACGGGCAAACAAGTTGCAGCTTGGCATAGTCCGACGATCAGACAATGACTGGTCATCTGCGCTGCACACGGTTCCCAAGAAAGCTGTGGGTGAATGGCGGCCATGCGGTGATTATCATGCCTTAAACAGAATATAAATTTCTAATGGCCACCTAATACCAATTCTGCAGGATTTTTCGTCGAATCTACACAGAAAATCAGTTTTTTCCAGATTAGATTTGGTGTGATCCCTGTCGAACAATCTGAGATCCCTAAGACAGATATTGCTACGCCATTCAATTTGTTTGAGTTCGTGACAATGCCTTTCGGCTTACGAAAAGCAGCTCAAACAGTTCAGCGTTTTATCCACCAAGTATTATCTGGTTTAGATTATGTCGACGATGTTCGACGATGTTCTGGTTGCCAGTGAAGATCAAGAGGAACATCTGAAACAAGAGGGATGTTGTCTTTCGACGCCGTGACGAATATGGTTTGATTATTAATCTGTCAAAGTGTGTTTTCGAAGTTTCAAAACTTGAATTCCCAGGACTCACCGTCTCCACTGCAGGTTTAGGGCCTACTGATATTAAGGTAAAAAGATTCGAGAATATACGAAAGCGAAGTCCTTCAAGCAACTTAGACGTTTCTTGGGCATGATCAAGTTCTACCGCCGATTTCTACCCAATGCAGCTCAGACCCTTCTACCTCTAACCAATCTACTCACAGATAGCACTAAAAATCTAACCATGACTGATGAGGCATGTGAGGCTTTGACGATGACAACCATACTCGTATATCAACGACCAGATGCCCCTCTGCATCTACTAACCGATGAGTCCCTTTCGGAAGCTGAAGTAGTCTTACAGCAAACCGTCAACGGGGTAGTTCGGCCGCTAGCTTAGTTTTTAGTCAAGTTTGTTGAAGACCTTTTACCGCGAAGCTAACCCAGAAAGACAATAAGTCCAGAGATGGTAAGCACGACCGTTTACTAGACCGCTCAACCACGTTGTGTAGTTTTACACTTGAGTGACATGTAAATATGAACACAGGCGTTTGTGAGGTCACATGACCAATGCGGGAAGTGGTGGTGGTGATGGTACATTCAGTGGGGTGATGAACCAGCGGTCTCACGTGACAAGGGGGAGGTGTGCTGAAAGCTGCGAGGACAGGGTTATTGGACGTGAATCAACACGATTCACTACAGGTTCAACGAAGCTCAAAAGCGTTACAGCACCTTCGGTCGTGAGCTTCTGGCTATCTATTTGGCGGTGATGCACTTTAGGTATCTTCTTGAGGGTCGACAATTCACAATCTACACCGACCACAAACCGCTGAACTTTGCCAACCGTTGGAGCTCGAATCGATTATCATCATGAGAATCAAGGCACTTGGATTATACTTTACAGTTTTCAAGCGACATTCGTCATATCCAGGGCAGGTACAATACGGTAGTTGATGCACATCGACTCTGTAAATACAGGTACACATGTGGATTTCGCGGACATAGCTATCGCTCAGCAATCTGATGAAGAATTGAAGAGTGCTGATGACAAAATACAGCCTTGATGCTGGTAGAAGCCACTCTACCTTTATCTAAGCGTACAATCGCCTGCGAGATTTCAACGGCTGTGCATCGTCCTTTCGTACCTAAGCCGATGCGACGCCAAGTGTTCCAAGCCCCTCAAGTCTTTCTCATCCTGGTTAGCGTGCAATACGTAAACCGATCTGAAGTCATTATGCTTAGCCTGCTATGCATCGCGGGTTTACACAGTGGACTCAAAATTGCATAAGCTGTCAAAAATCAAAGGTGGACAAACACAGCACGACCCCTCTTGGACAATTTAACGTTCCCGATGCCAGGTTTGATCATGTATACGTTGACATTGCTGGACCCTCACCGCACTCGAAGGGTTTCCGTTACCTTTTGTCTTGCGTTGACATTTCTACCCAATGGCAGGACGCTTTTCCAATGCAAGACATCTCCGCCGAAACCATAGCCAGATCATTAGTGGACATATGGGTCCCCTTAGTTGGAGTCCCCTCCACCATCACCACAGATCGAGGAACTCAGTTTGAATCAGGCCTGTTCTAAAATCTCACATGACTTCTGGGGATGAACCGCATTCGAACATCCACCTCCCACACTAAGTCAAATGGCATGGCAGAACGTTTTCACCGCCCACAGTGACCTATCTCGTTGGTCGGATGTGTTACCCCTCGTGCTACTCGGTATTCGATCAGCCGTAAAAAATAACATTGTAGATGGCTCTTAGAGGTGGTCTGTTCAATTAGGTCGAAATCAAAGAATGAAGTTTACTTTATATGCTACAAAAACTGTTAAATGACAAAATTTGCAATAACTTTGAGGTAACACTTCAGATTTGCTATAGTTTTTTTCAAAGGAAGATTCGAATAAATTGTCAGCAAGACTGCAAAATGCGGACAAAATATTGCAACGATAACACCATGTCCAGCCTGATTTTGCACACTTGAGGATCGTTTGTCGTAGGGCTTTTTAGAGCTTAAGCAGAGTCTAAGAAAGCAACGAGGTTGTTGTGATTCGAGTTTATTCAACGCCTTATCCGGTCGCTCCACCTCCTACATAGGGCTCCCCATTTCGCAGCATGTCGCCAACCTAGCGAAGCCTCAACTCCCCCTTCATTAGCACAAATATTTATCTTGGAGCATCCCCACACCTAGGTCTCGACGTTAGCGCATGTACGACTTACGCATCCAAGCTATAAATCCAAACGCGCAAACCCCACACCTGACACAACGACACCAGTTTTGATTGAGCTCTGAAGTTAGCGGTTGTGTCCGTCCTCTCCGGTCTTTTTCTTCATCGCGGGTATCAGGCAAGCGTAATCGGGCCAGGGTTAATTTCGTGGCCCCGGCGTGGTTCAAGACCACATGCTGGGGCACACAACAAGGTAGGTGCTTGGGTGGCAGAGGAAAAAATATAAAATCCGGTGCCTTTATTTTAAAATTTCAGATGAAAGATGCTGCCATTAAGGTAAGAAGGCATCAGTACGGGCATTATTCAAACGCTTCCTTCAATTCACTAATATAATAGATGCACCTACATTGCTTTGGAAGTGAAAATTTTTACTTGGATGTAAAGTTAATCAAATTAAAATTTAAAACCGATAGCTGAGATCGGAGTAAGCACACAACCTCGTGTTTATCTTTTTGCAATAAGATCGCTCACATCCTTTGATAAGGAGTGAGTCAACTGTAAAACATCCCAAGTTTAGAAAAAAGGAGACGTTATTGGCACCTTATTATGACTAAGTTTATTCCATCTTAAGTTCACTTGTCGGCATGAATGTAGTAAATGATGAATCCAGACTTCAGTGACAGCTGAAGGTTTGATGGTAACATTAATTTTATGAAAAGGTATGCATAAGCCTGAAATAATTCGTCCATGCTTAAAATTTGCTGCTCGTCTTGTGCTTTTCATTCATAATGATGTTGATAGGAAAATACCTAACCCTGCCTTCTTTCTCTTAATTGCTTCGTTTAGATTAGGCAATTGTGAGTCTTCACCCAATCATCTCAAAACAAAAAATGGGAATTTTTCCATGGCTCATGGAAATCACGGTGTCAGTGATCTTAGGCAAACTGCGTTTAAATCTACTTACATTTGATGATTCATTGCTGGATAATACCCCAACGAATCCGTCAATTCTTTGTTGCACACTCTTGTGAGATTTTAAAATGCCTCCTCTTTAATGAATCAATTTTGTGAGGCCTATCTGGAGCTACAGTTACACTAGACTATCAGATGATTTACCTGCTGAGAGACGGAGTGCATTCTTGAGAATGGTTTTGTGAACAGTGCAAGCTCTTAATTGTTGTCATTTTAGTCTTGCTGAAGCAAACACACACATTCACAAAGCCAAGACTGATTCAAGGCACCCACCACCAACACTTGAAGAGTTTCTTCAATTATGAAGAGACGTGAGCACACACACACACACACCGCTGCCTACTTGCATGCCACTCTTAGGCCCCTCCGCTGCTGGGTGGTCGGGGGTTCTGCAGATTAACGGCTTGGTAAGAGATGTTTAGCATCATAAGGAAACGCGAAAGGCTTACTTGCATTTAAGGGAACAAACGAAATACCCCAGCACTTGCGTGACTGCTTAATTTGAATAACTGGAACGGGAAGAGTACTACCTGTATATGCCATATCGAGGAAGTGAAAGTCGCGTGGTGCAAAATTTCTGATCCAGTAAATTCATTATCACACGATATGATAGGGTTTTAAATAAGTAAGCGGCTGCAAAAATATCACCATATTTAATCCTTCCTGTGACTGCTTTGGAAAAGGCATTATCATTTGTCCTGAATTCCTCTCGACTCGCCACACGACCTTATAAAAAAAAGTCTTGAAACTGATGGGGGATTAATTTGTCTGTCCTACAACTGAAAATGATGTGGTCCCAGTTCGTTTCCGAGAAAATTCACCGTAAAATATTTATTTCCTTTAAGGTTTATTGCCGGAAAGTACTTTTCGTGCAAAGTTTCACTTGTTTTTATGCTGAAGTCCTGACTCGTGTCATCGAAGAGTATGTGCTGGCAACGAATTAGAGTGGTTCATTGATTGACCACAATTAGAATAAGATGGTAGTGTGATTCAGTGGCGATTGCATGTCATAAGGTGGGTAATATCAGTGCAACTAAAGTACCAGACTTACAGACACTAAGTGATAAGTCGACATATGTTTTTATTTTAATAGATTTTTAAATTGATAAACTTTTGACTGGAGGCGCAGGTCATGGAAATACAAATAAATTGCATAATACTAAACTAAACTTAACAAATAGCAAGATTTTAAAGCGTTATCGAAAGGGTTGCCCCTTGGTGATGGGGCAGAGAAGGATATAGGAAATTCAAACTAATAGAATGTTTAAATCAAAAAAACCCTTTACCATAAAGCATCAGTTAGTGCATTCAGGATCATAATACTTAGTATAATTTCTGTAGAAAACTCCTGTTGATGCTAGTCTAAGGTACCGAGAGCCCATTGGCTCAAAAAATACATAGGAAAATCCAAGGTGTGCGGCTTCGAAGCGAAAAATAGTCACACGTTTGCCCACGGTTATCCAAGTCCGATAAATTTGACGATTGTCTTCTGCTGGAACTCATTTCATTTGGTAAGAGCCTATGAAGTCCCAGTTTTGTTTTACAACATCAGAACAGAAATTTCCACGAGCTACAGTTTCCATGATTAGCATTTCTTGTGATTTCATTAAAATATGTGTGCCGGTTAAGGTATTGTTCAATAATAATCACTCCATTTTCAGAAACGACACCATTCTCGAGCACATTATAAGCAATCGCATATCCTACGATGTAATTACATATAATAGGCTTCATTGAGTTGAAATCGAAACGATATATTTTCTTTTCCGGCAACTATTTTGTAAATTGGATGAATTGAAGGTCAGACAACGTTTTAAAAGGAAAACAATCGATTCAAATATTAAATTTTGCCGGAAATCAGGTGTATATTTGATTTTGGATTCCCCGATAATATGACCATGAGAGTCCCGATGGAGATAAGACATTTTTTACGGGAATGTGCCCACGCATGGGCGTTTAATCTATTTAAACATCAAGAGCCAGGCATTTATCAAAGCAATAAAGTGACGCCAATTCCATCAATGGAATTAGTGTGCGTCAGTTTGCATGTGTGCGGGTTATCATGACAAAATACCGTGAAGTGAACTGTGTAGTAAGCAATTGGCTCCTCGTGGAAGTTCATCTCCCTCCTAGCCTCTTAATTTTTTGCAGATTTAGACAAAAGTATAATTTTTTTCTTTTTTGGTAGCTAAAGTGTGTTTAGTCTTATTCCATTTGATCCTCCTTGCTGAAAGGAAATGGCTGTCTACGTCACTAAAAGACAGATCTATTGCGGTTTTCCACTGTGGCCTTGACAGACATTTACTTATCAGGGTATATAAAATTTATCAGCTCCGAAGTGTTTACTATTCAAATTGCATCAGAATTACACCCTTTAGTTAAGTGAAGAATTCTGACCTTTTTCCTTACTCCCATGCTTACAATTTTCCATATTTATATCGACCGCCCCCATCTCATTGGCACACTCCATTTTAAATGTGGTTTTTAACAAGGATGTAGATACTTAGGAAACTGCATGTACTAACTCGGCAAGATAATAAAAGCTATAACAGAGGCCGTCATGCGTCTTTCTTTTGCAAGAAGCTTTTGTCATAGACGAGGGACATTATCCGGGAAAGTGTATTTGGTTACAGGCGTATGTGACTAACCAGCTGAACTTGTCCTTACAAGACGATGCACTTGTCGAATGCTATGGATAAGAGGGCAAATACTTTCCAGTAGGCTTGAGGTTTTGAACTAGATGTGAAGCTGAGGTGCAAGAAAAATGTTTCACAGGTTGCAACAACACTTCTAATCACTTATGCTCTTGAGCTTCAGGCTTAATAAATTTTGCCTGCAAGCATGGTATCGCTGCTTAAGATTAACTAAGTGGATAAAATATTAACAACAACTTTAATAAAAATCAGAAAAGTGCCTCGTGTAAAAAAATATGATTGAAGTTCGCTGGTAAAAAATTCTCTTCGTTTTCAAAGGGTCAGGTTCTCAAATGGACCGGCGGATTTGAATACGAGAAGACTTTTTGTTTAGCTTGTAGGGATTTGGCAGACCTGCATGGACGGTTGAGAAATGACGTCCCAGGTCCCAACTCCACTTGTAGCAGTTACTGCAGATTATGCAGGAGTAGGGTCTCGAATTATCGTGCACCACCATGTGTTTCTGCAGTTCCGTTGGCCACTTGGCGCAATAGTTGCACCATGGACAAAAGTGGCCTTTCCGCGAACTCTTGCCCATTCCCTCTGTTCGCGATTGGCTGCGCATTTCTATAGGGTGTGGAGCCGGGATCCTGTTTGATACGTCTGCAGATACCAGGGGTTGTTTTTGGGCCCGCGGACGATCACACAAATGCTGTTTCTGAAGGTCAATTAGGGTTGGATTGCTTAGGCTTATTTCCGATTCTGTTTTCATTTTCTACACGGTGTCTCCGACACCACTAATTTCACTTCTTGACCATAAACAAAGCTTAAGCGGTTTTTCAAATTTTGTTCGTTCCATAAATTGGAAGGTGGAATTCAAGTGATGATTTCACATAACATTGAAACACATTTCAATACGACTAACTGTTAGTAAACCACGTTCAGTTACGCTAAATACAATACTTCTTCCCAATGGACCAGAATCTATTAAGTCAAACATTTTGGTATGTTAGTCAGGAGACAGTTAAGAATCGCGAAAACTGCATCTTCCATGGGGAGTTTAATGGGATTGGGAGCCGCATGAGGTCATAACCCAATAAACTACAGTTTGATTGGCATCCTAGAAGGTCGGAGTCAAGAAAAGAAAAGAACTGGTGGTATAGGTTGCAATTCATAATTCAACCTACTGAAAGTTAATAAAAACCTGGATTCGTTGAAACGCCTACAGGTTTCTATGTAGCTCTATTATCATTTTAAGCTTGGTTGTTTACCACCAGGTAATCTTATCACATAAAGGATATTAATTCAAACGCGCTTTAAAGTTAATAATTATCAAACTATTTAGTAATGCTAAAAAAAATAAGAATTCTCCCTCGAAATTGAAAGGTGTCAAAGCAGTGGCCCATCACTAACAAAATGTTATTTAAAAACTATTTATTACGTTACTTTATAAAAACAATTCAGCCGATATATTTTGACTAGCTCTTGCCGTTAGTGTTATTAATTGGATGTGTTAGAAAACCTCAGAACTTTGTAACCTCTACCAAAAAAACTTGAATAAAGATTTCGCTGATTTAAGTCGCAAGTTGGATAAGCACTTTGACTTGATAATTTTAGACAAATTCGAACTTTAACACCATAGATTAACAGAATAGAATTCTATAATATCTGTATTCAACCATGGGTTTCTGCAAACTCAAGTCTGATTACTCTCGTCGTTCTGGAAAGCGTTGCCGCAAGAAAATCCCTAATGGTCTGTTCGAATTTTCAAAAGAACCCCTGTGGATCCATGAATTTTATAACCAATAGAGAGCATATGGACGCTCATGTTGCAATAAAAGCCCCTGAAATACTGCTTCGTAGTTTCATAGCGATTATCATGTAGGATAACAAACTGGCTGATACTGAATCTGTCTCCCCGTTGCAGTTTGAAATCTGGCTTAATGGTCGCGGAATT
This sequence comes from Mesocestoides corti, assembly GCA_900604375.1. NCBI lineage: Eukaryota > Metazoa > Platyhelminthes > Cestoda > Cyclophyllidea > Mesocestoididae > Mesocestoides > Mesocestoides corti. The sequence continues at coordinate 97,354 of UXSR01005246.1, forward strand.
TCTTCCTGTGTTAAGATCTCTAGTCCGTTTACAATACCAGCGAGCTTAATCTTCATGCCTGCCAAGTGTATATTTCATCATAATTCAACAAAGACGGATGACACTGACAGATGCCAAGTTTGCTATTGCAACGATGTGCGACTATACCTGGTGGTTACCATATTAATTAAAATCATGGATGATTTTTCGAATGTAGAATGCGAAACAGGACGTTAACTGTGTAGACTTAGGGAGGAGAGATAGTGAAATTATTAACCTACCCGATTTGTTGCCTTGCAGCCTCGAAGCTGCCTCTTAGTAAGTGCCGCAGTCCACTCACGTTCCAGCAATTCCTTGTGTTTTGAGATGTAATGCTGGTTCAGTTCACTCATCTTGGGAAAAGACTTGAGGCACGCTGCGCACACCGAAAGTCCCTTCCAGCCAGCACGACGTCCACATGGTTGAATCACGTCATGGCTCTCCCTGACCTTGGTCGGAACTATGAGGCCACAGCAGTTTGAGGAATCGAGGGGTACACTCCATGTCCTGGGATCCAACTGATCCGCCCTATTAGATGGCCGGGAAGTTATGCTGCAGGAACAATTATGCGTCTTACTAAACCCACCTTACAAAAGCTGATTTCGGTTTCTGATCCCTGATGCATAAATTTACAGGCACGTCAACTGGTTGTTTGTCAGGTAAAGTGAACGACTCCAGAATATTCCGGGATTTCTACAAAAATAACTATTGGCTGATTTTTATTTCTCTCACATCGCGGAAGTTCCTGTACAGTAAGAAAGGAGGGGGAATCAGACAGTTAAATCCCCGAGGGATGTTGGCAAATAGGCTGGTTTCTTTGAATTGAAAGTCCCGAAGTTCCTGCACAAAAGAATTTAAATCCATGACTACTTATGGTAAATGCTTATTCGTTTATATAACACCTTAACTGGTTAGGCGCTGAGCCGTGCGCAATCAGGTGAGCGCCAAGCCAATCGTTTTAGCGAAAGCGCGCCTGGAGGGGAGCATTTAGGCTAACACATTCTCACTAACGCTTAACCGACCAATAACAGAATATCGCAACAGCACGAACGCGAATCACCATTTGATGGATGGGCGGCTCCAGCAGTTGCCTTGGTAATTTGATTAGCATTTTTAAGGAGTTTGCATGTGTACGCACTCCACGGTAGAGTAATTGAAATCATAATTGATTTTCAACCAGGTTTAATGACACATCGTCAGCGGAAGCGTTCTGAAGAGCAACAGACGGAAATTGGGTTCCGCAATAAGTTTACAGTCAATCGAAGAAACGGGCAGTCCAAGTACAATAATGATTACGCAACCTAAAATTCGGCCACCAATTCGATAAACGCAGTCTAAATAATTGATGTGCACAAAATATATCAGCGGTAAGTTTAAATAGCAGAGTCGAATCAAATAAATGTCTCAAATTGAGTAGATTTGAATTAGAACTTACCTTTGCACAGCAGCATGGGAGATCAACCTTAGTTATTAATTTAGAAAAACTAGAGACATCTAGGAAAAAAAGAATTTTCTGTTAGCAAGAACCACCAGATAGTTTTGAGTAGGACCTTAGTCTCGACCACTCTAAGCATGCATGATTGGCCTAACAACGTTAATTTACGTCACTGCATATTTACGTCTACTCCGGACGTGGCCGAACACCACGCCTACATCTATACTTTATTTTTTACACCCTGTTTACAAGTTCAAAACAAATGCATAACGGCATTAACAGACACTCTTAGCCCTAATAGAAAAGTGTGGTGCTCCCAGATCATCAGGACAAAACTGTCACTGCAATGGCATGCCCCACCTCAGGAAATACTAATACTGTCTTCTACCGAGTTCAGTCTTAAATAGCCAGATTTACAGAACCGATCATCTTCCAGTGGGTACAACACTAGATTGAGCTCGTTTGAGCTCTGTCCCAGTGTTCCGGAATCTGAGTCTGATCAGAGTTGGATTTTCTGAGATGTCCTTTCACGTCCAAATGGTATTTACTGCACGATGATTGGTTGCGCTTTATGTTTTAACTTGCCAGTCTATCATAGAATAGCGTTTGAATTACTTTTTGTGCATAAAACGGAATGTTTGGGAGTAAACACAATGTGTTGCATTACTTTAAATGGCCTAGGGATGATGATAGATATGCTTATATTAGGTTGAAAGGCCAAGAGCCTTTGAAAAAGCGGCGAGTGAATAACAGAACATAAACAGTACTTCCTGATTTTACTTATAATTGTCCCAAAATAGCTCTGTTGATCAGTAAGCTGGGCACCAATACATCTGGAAGCATTAGTTATGGGTACCTGTGGGTTGAGCTGATGAGATTTACGTGATTTGATGTAGATTCTTTACAAAAGTCCTTGTGAGGACAAGGCCAACGAAAAGGGAATAATTAAAGCCACCTACGTATCCTTGAGAAGATACTGATTTACGCAGGCAGTGATGACTTTGAGAACTAAAGTACCGAACACCAAAACAATTAAGTTGCATTTACCATTCCACGTACTGTATTTTAATTAGCAGACATTAAAATCTACATCCACATGAATTTCCACAAGTAATTACACTTTTCCATTACCACTGGACTTCAAAGAAACAGACAGCTGATAGTCAGGCAGCTGAAACGGGTCCTTATGTCACCGGTGCCTGTTGGACAATCAGTCACAAACTTACACCATTAAGGTTGATCGATGATCTGCTCAAACACATTAGTGGAACTATTATTAAAGGTTTGTGTTAACTTTTCTTAGAAATTAATTTAGCAAACGCAAATAGGTCCAAAAATTTAGTTTTACGCCTCTAATGCAAAGAATCTACATCATTTTCAGTTGGGGGTTAGTTATAGGGGATAGGAAGCCTAGTTAGCTAGGCATTTAGATTTATGATTTTGCCACTGAATTTTGAATCCATGTATATGCATGTTTGCATGAATACTTCACTGCTTGACAAATCAAGCTTTACAACGATGGCTCGCAACTGCACTCCGAATTGAAGTCATGGAAATTTAGATTGTTCGTCCCATTTGTTGGGCTTATCTGCAAACATCCCACACAGAATGCACAGAAGTGCATCTTGTATGTTGGAGTTAGTCTTAGTATTTGATGCCTGTTTTTGGAAACACAGCTGATCTTGCACAGGGGGAGAAAACAAGTTGCCACATTGTTTATTGAAGTGCAGGTATTCAAGGATTAAAATGATTAGCAAAACAATTTGCCCTAGTTGTAACTCGAATGACGGGTCGCAGCAACAAAGAAGCGAAATCAGATAATTTTTTTGCAAAATATAAACTTGGATATGATTTTTCTCTAAAATATTCGAATGTGAGAGCGAAGGCAGCACTGTGTGGGACAGTCTGGCAGTCTACAAACGAACTCACACGAGCTGAGGCATGAGTGACACAATATTTATTGTCAGTGGACTTTTGTAGACTTTAGTGTATTATTGGTACATTTTAAATGGTGGCTACCTTCCAGAGAACGCATGAATTTTTGTCAAGATTATCTTGTGTCGATCACGATGCCCACATGTCAACTGCCTAATACCTACGGTCCACCTTTAAGAATTCCTGTTGGAGGAAAAGATTTGCCAATTCCTTTAACCAAAGTGACAGAGCTATGGGGATCAGCGAGGGAACAAGGTTTGCACAAATTTAGTCGATTTACCTGAATGCATTTTATGTAACTATGGTCTTTCTTTCAGAGCAACCCTTAACACACCTAACAACCACGCCCTCACTGTAACAATAAATTTGCTGAACTCCGCGTCACCTGCTGTCATTTCTTGGTCAGGCGTCGGCAACGTAGTTCCTCTGTCCCCTATGCCATTTGAGAACCACACCGGGGGCCACAACAATCACACACATGCATTCAAATAGCTTGGTTTTGGCTATTATGACTATCATATAATACTGGTCTTCAAGCATATTCCAGAGTTCGCAGCAGACGTAATGCTACTACGGATTAATAGCATCTACATGGTTATTTACCGGTCCTTGTGAGTTGCACAGCAAAAAGGTGTGGCAAAGCAGATACCTCCTATAATTTCGTGCATGAGAAATTCTGGCTTATTGCATTAGTACTGGCAGTGTCTTAGTAACTTCAACTTGATGGTACTAATCAAAGTTAGATAAAAATGCTGAAGACCTAAATCAGTGGTGTAAAATAACAACTCATATCTTCGTTGGTTGTGATTTAGCTAACGAACGAACGGCATAACGGTGAAAAATGCACAGCTAATCAATTTGATGCTTAGTAGCCGGTATTCGTATGAAGAAAATCATGCATCATTTTGCATGTTTACTAAAGAGGCTGTGTTGTAACAGAATCAAACACGACGTCTTCCAGTATGGCTGATATTAGATACCGATTTTACGCTACAATTACTCATTCTACGCAGCAGCACTTTCGTCAGTTAATATTTCAAATGACAATGCCAAAACCAAGTGAAGACCTTAACCAATTTTCAGTCTTATTAGGTACTAATAAGTGCAAATATAGTAGAGCATTGTGCTATTTGTATTATGTATTCAGACTGTGTAAAAGTGTTTGATTTACCAATCATTCATAGTTTGGCAACATCGGGAACAAAATTAAACTTCTCGGTTGTTAGTAAATTTTTAGGACAATTTTTGAAATAGCTGTGCAAGCAAATGCTTTGTCTCTTCACAAAAGGTTTTGGATCTACCCTTAATTTATTTTTTTGGGTGATTTACGTAACCCCATCTCGATCATTTTGCCCGGTGTGCAAAGTTTTGCTACAAGCTTTCAATGCTAGCGTCGTTAATTGTTCACAAAAGTCATTATGCGAAGGAACACAGTGTATTTTGGTAAAGAACTCATCCAACAATTTACTGGCGCCCGACGAAATCATGAGTAACAAAAGGAAAGGAAGGTGGTTGAGGTGAAACCGGCTGCAGTGTGCTGTGTGAGTTCGTGTGTACTTAAAGGCTCCGGGCGTGAAAGGAAATGAAATATCGACAGGTGATGCTAAATAACCGGTTTGTGGTCCAATTAAACGTGTTTTTTTTCAAATTCAAAGTGTCAATTAATGCCTAATTGAATTCTTTACTTTTGTCTGAGCACCAAGGAGCAGTAAATTAAACATTTTAGAAATAAACTAAATTAGCTTGAAACTGCGATTAGAACAGAGGTATTAATAAGAATCTACGGCACCAGAAAAAAATTGATGTGACCTTCAGTATTTGGTATCTGAACCTAGTTCTAGCTTTTTATAACACATAACAAGATCGAAGGAATGATTCCAATTTTCAAAAGGGTAAGGTGCATTGTGAAGATATTTGTATCGATGGTGGCCACATGTAAACGCTTCCGTACTTGAGCGGGATAAAAGAGCGATCTGATTTTTTAAAGAATAAATAGGGAGATTATAATCGAATGGCTACTTTCTTTCTTGAATGTCCCTCGTAGGTCACAGCTGATTTTTGTCAGCAAAACGTGTTATGGCTGTTTAAGTGTCTAAATGACGCATTGGTTAACATATGGAAATATGAGTATGCGTGAACAGGCCAGTCACAAATGTTTCACTCTACTTTAAGTCTAACCTTTGCAACTATTTGTTTGGGAACTTCAGCAAATTATAGAACCTTCTTTTAAGTCTCGTAAAGCATCGTTTATCAACTGTGTTTACATTTCTGAAATTTTACTGATGGTTCCAGTGAATGCATGCAAAGCCTGTGTGGCCAGTCTGATCAGGATTACGTTGCTTAGTTTGTTAATAAGTAAGTGATTTTAGATGCATCAACATTTTAAACCAAAATTCTTACAAAAAAATGCTGACTGTGTTGACAGTTTACAGTGAGTAGTCTTCTTTGAATTAGTTCCCTGAAGGTGAAGTCTGTCTGAAGTTAAAACGAAGGTAACTATAAGGCGTAGGGTTGGTTTAAATATTTATCATTCATTAACCATGATAACATCTTCACCTCTACCGTGTTTGGTAGAATTTGCAATACCTAAAATAATGCAAAATTATGTCGAAGGAAAGTTAAGTCAAATTACAAGTGCCCATTTGAATTATAGGATGTAAAATTAGTCGTAGCAAGCCACGGCGTCCTACCATTTAGCTTATTTTCAGGCAATCTTCAAGATCGTCCACTATTCTAAAGAAGACCTTACTAAATGACAAATTCTATTAAACAGGAAACCGCACCAGCATTTAGGTCGTCTGCATTTAGTAATAATTCATGGATATTCATCGAAAGATAAATTAAAACCCATCTCTATGTCACAACATCATGAAACATCTCGCCCATACCATTTTCAATTTTCAAGAGGAACTAAAGGGATTTATTCTCTTCGGTGCAGTTAATTGGTGCAATCAGTCACTACGAATTGCTGCACTCAAAAATTATAATATTTTTCATGTGGAAAAGTGAACTGGCATTGCTCCAGTCTCCCGCGTTTTTATTAAGGTTTCATGTATCAATGACAGCAATTTACATACCTATGATATCCATTTAATTAATTCTTATGCCTTACTTTCTATCGCTCAAGTAAAATACACCTTTGATGTCGCAAGTATGGTGCACCTTTAAGTTATCAGATTACCTAACCACAAGTCACGTGGATTTCAACAGACCCGCACCCGATTTTCTCACCTGAAAGCAAATCAGTCAACAGCAGTCCGTTACTTCACAGTGTTATCCAATAGTTTATAAGGCTCGAGTCTTGAAAGATAGAGCCCTGAACAAAGCTGCTTCAGTGTATTTGTAAATCCGGCAACAAATTGCAAAAAAGCAAGCAAAAGGTCCTGTCTCTCTGATGCTTCAGAACTTATTCGAATATACGTTCAGGATTTGAGGATTCTGAATTGAATATCCGCTTATTCGGCGTTGTGAAATTATTAGTCTCCTTGATTTTTCAACACTGTCACCCATCAATTGCAAAAATTGTTTGACAAACACGCATCCAACCCCAATTCCATCATTGATACGCTTACGAAAGCCAATTCTCACACCTATACGGTCCTAAAAATCGCATTAACTGACACCGCTGAGATAGTGCACTTATTGTGTGTAATTGAGTTGCTGACGTGCGCTGTGGCTTATAAGACCATGAGAAAGCAAAGTCCCTTTTTATGGGTCATTGGCAGTCAGTAAGAGCCATTCCAAGAAACGCCAGCCTCTAGATTAAAGCAATACATCCTATTTCACCTTAGTCATGAGCTTTCACAGTTTTCACTATGATTAATTATTACGCACAAGGGATGGACACGTTTTTGGCGTTCTTAAATAGCCTTTACTTTTAAGCAGGCAAGGGTTAATTAGGTAAGGATATACACTCTTTTCTTTTCCTAAGTCTATGCCAATAGCTAAATAATTATGATATCTGCAGTTGAATACTTTCATAGAACTTCGAATTTCGAGACAATTAATAGCTCGCTCACTAAAAAGCCTTTTAATTTATTGCTCTCAAAGAAAAGATAGCTTTGTCGAAAAAAACATTTAAGAACTCTTGCAGATAAACGGCTAGCACTTTTAAAGGTGGCATTTTGTGAATACAATGAAATAGGCGTTTGTTATAGCAAAGAATCCGGGAATAGCTAAGGCTCTCCTAATCTGATGGCAAAATATTATCAAAACAAAGCTTTGAACATTGTTATTCCGAGTTAGTGTTCATTTTTGATTTTCACCATATTTTGGATTGCCAATCGCCAAAGAAGCTACAGCTAACCACCGTCCTTTAAATAACCATAAAGTAAGTCAAAGTGACCTCATTTAAATGTTTATTACAAGCACCACCGAGTTAGATGTCTCCTAATGAATAGGAATCAGGGAGCACGGAAAAGCACAAAATTCCTAGTAGGGAGGAAAACTTGGGTTCTGCCACCGCCAGTCACAATTTTGTAATGAATGTGGATTGAGTGTGGTCCCAACATCAGGTGGTAATTTAGAAATATTTACGCTCTCACTTGACTGAGCAGAATACTTAATTTATTGGAGCGAACTGTTAGTTTCAATCCACTAATTTTTTTACTGCAAACCAATTCGTTTGGCATGTGTTAGGTCATTCACTCAAGAAAATTTTTACATCCCGTGAGCACATACTTTTCACTAGGATCAAATGTCAAATTCTCGGGGCATAGTATCTTTTTCTTAGGTGGCGACCTAGCCGTAATGAAGCAGTGAAGACCAGACAAACAACATCCCGAAATCAAATTAAGTGTACGTGAGCCTGTGTTGCTGTGGGTGGGTAGAAAGAGCAGAACGCCATCCGGGGTCGCGTTTTAGATGAAATGATTTGTAATTGACTGTGGCACCGTCACACACTTGACACGTGCGTCGGCTTTTCCAACTTTGCACTCATTAAAATTCAAATAAGTGTCCGATGAATTGCAGCACCGCGGAGCTGCCGCCACCTGCTTTCCATTTCGTGAATGCGAAAACACACATGCTTTGCATTTAAATTACTTAACAGCATCCGTCTACAAATAATTGAGGTGGTTAATGAAATTCACATGGATTAAAAGCTTTTAAAATGAATTTCAATTGCTTCTCTAAATACCGCCGAAATGCTTTGGTCGGTACCCATGGATCCGTGTGTCTGGCAAGCAAAGGTATAATTTGCTATGCCGGAACAGGCCTCTTTACTATTTGCATTGAAAAGACAGTAACTTCAGTTGTAAAAATTCTTTTCGATTTTAGGACAAGAGTTTGGTCTTTTAAGCTTCATTTAGCTAACAATTACATATTAATCACATCAATTTGAATGGACATAGTGTTAAAGCGGGCTTGAGAAGAATCAATGGCCCAACATAAATTTCAAGCAAGTTATCATTCTAAAACTCTTATCGATGTGAGTTTTTTCAACAAAAACTAACAATTTCGATTCTGTTTGCACTAAATATTACGGAATTTTCAGCAACAAAATTTGTCATCTGGTTTTAAGTCATTATTCCCTTACAATGCAGAGAATCACTCCAACACCCCTAAACAAGCGTGTTTTCATCCGATGACTGTTCGCAACAAATAATAAACTCCAAAATTATAATTCTACATAGGTTTTTTAAAGATGCAAATGACAAATAGTAGAGTTCTGTTAAATGAACTTGAGCTCACTCAAAACTGCCAATGTACTGTTACGGAATGTCATATTACCCGCTAATAAACCTACCAAGCTTACGTTTGAATTTTTGTTCCAAAGGGACCTAAGCTATAGTCCTGGAATTTTATAAATTCGGATATGATTTACAAACATTTCAAGAATTTTACACTAACCAAAAATAGTGGGACACCAGCTTTGACTAAGTTCCCAATTTTTTGCCGCCACACCACATTGCCCGATGGAACAGCCAAGCATAGGACTTAGGAATAAAAATGCTCTAACTCAACCCATGCATGGCGTGACTATGGGATGGCATGATCGTCTGTAGTGCACTAGTTCCTGGATTTATCGTCATCCATTCAGAACAAAGTGCGTGAAAAAGAAGTTCTTGTTACCCCTCATGACCTCAGATATAATGACTGCAGTGCCCGTAACAGCAAGGTAACCACACAAATAAATTTAAGCACTTAGAATAGTTTAGATAGGTCTTGCTAATGCAATAAAGTCTGGATGATAGTCTTATCTACAGCAAACTTATTAATGTAGGAACGAATCGCAGCGGTTGGAGTAAGCATAATAAGACTATTAATCAAAATGCAAGAAAAAGCATCTTCTCAGGCAAATCAGCAAACATCAGGTTGTTCCGATCGGCATGGCAAGTGGGGATCTAGTTCTTGTGCACCAACCAGAAGGGGCACAGAAAGGCTTTCAGTAGTACCCTTGGGCGTTGTCTGATGGCTTATCGACGCGTTGTAATACATTGTCACAATCACGAATATAAGATACTAGGTGTGGTCCTGTCATGTCTTCACATATTGCCTCATGCACCAGTTCCATGGGGCTTGATTGGTGAACGAAAAAAAAACTAAGGAGTTGGTTGGTGAAATGATGACCCACCTTGCCTGGAACTCTGCGACCTATCGAAAACATAAAGTCCGTCAGATGAATCGGTCGATGAACGTGAATATGTAATGTGTCTTACAAGATCGGCGAAGTGGTGCGAATAAATTGAGGTACGAGTGAAGCGGGAGTCTAGTGCGCGAAATTCAAAAAAGCAACCTGTTGAAGGTTGCATCCGTGTTGGCTGAATTTATGACCCTACATTAAACCTTGGAAAAAAATTCGGCTTTAGAAAATCTATCTCTCTAAGAAACATTGCCTTTTGATGATAACCCGATTCTTACAGTCCATTAATGATGTCTTCTTTGTGTTGCTGGGAGCTGATGCAAATATTTTTTGATGACCTTCATTAGGCTGTAATACTTTAAACAGTGATTTAAATTAGGTCTTCATTCTGTTTTTTGTTTTCTACACTTCTCCACATCTACGCATTATGCACGTCGTGCAATTTATTGGACTGTTAGGTACACATACATAAAGTTTTGGCCCGTAAATTTTAAAATCCTAAAATCGGTACATTAAACTTTTTCGTCAGCGTTTTATCTTTCATGAATCCCATGAAAAGCTGTGCGTTTAGAAATTAAAGTAATTCAGAAAGCTTGCAAGCACATGTGTCATATAAATATTATAGAGTCTAATGGAGTGAAATCTTGTGAATTTACATCCACATTTACACGATCGCATTACATAATACAGCATCTAATGCATTTTTTGCTATGAATAAGACCCCAAATTTGTATATTGGATGAATGATTATATTGCTATGTTTATTCCCTTTAAATGTGAATTTTTCTGACAAATGAGACATTAAAAATGGCAACATGCATGCCGAAAGGACACCTTTTTAAATCACACGTCTTTCGATGACGCAAATATTAGCTATCTCAAGAATTTAATCGTTCATTGAAACCTAGTCTAAACTTTTACTCTTTTGCCACATTAGATATTGATATAATAATTTGGAATCAGGAAATAGAATTCATTGAGTTGGCAATTAAAAACAAAAAGTGATCAACTTAAAGCAGGCAAAAGTATAAATTAGGTTTTATGTAGAATTTATCGCCTAATGCTCCTGCCATGTGTATTAGGTACAAAAATAAAACACTAATAATATTAGTGATAAGAGGAACAGAATAAAATGAAGTCGACTATACAGATTATTTGCTACATAATATATGTATCAAAGCCTTTAATATTTGAAAAAAATTCTGAGAGAATTACACTAAAGGAGAGGGTATTTAGGTGGATTTCATTGATCATTTCCCCAGGAGCTCCATAAACCCCTCCCTGAAGTCATGAATTCAAAGCAAAAGTTCACTAGCCCCAAAACTTACCGTTCATAAAATAATGAGTTAAAATTCGCTATATCTCATTTTACATTATTCATTTAACCTGTCTAATACCAGGAAATCCTAAATCGGGTGACAAACGTTAACAAAAATCTGTGTGCACTAATTCACTAAACCACTAGTCAGGATAGGTCATGGCTGTTTAGTGCATCCACATTTACAGAATATGATGAATTTTTGGTAACATTTTATTAAGTAACAAAAAAAACAATAGGCTATTATAAAATTTAATGCTTCTTAATGAGGAACTTGAGAAAGATACGCTGACTACAGCATTAGTTTTAATGCATGTTTGATTCGTGTGGGCAGTATAACTATTTGCTGACGGGGCTATTGGGCAATGCTGGACTTCTTTGTCATCCTGAGCAGGGGTGGCATTGTATTATGGTACATTAAAAACACGACGGAATGCATTAAAACGACAATAAATACATTCCTAAAATCTCTTATACTTAAAGTATGATATGTCCTCAATTCAGTTTATTTACAGGAGAATATTGGTAATGCTGCGTTTGTGCACGAAAGCTTTGCATTGAAACACTTAATGGATAACGAATTCGATTTGTTGTTTATTGTAACACATGATTGTAACTACAACGCTATTTTTAGGCGGGATATCAGCAGGTTCTTCAACTCAGCTATGTGGACAAGTTCTTAACGATGATTGCCTTGGAATTTCGAGATAAGTACAAAAATGATCTGCTAGAAAAGAACCTTTATGGGTATTTTGAGGGTTTTCGTTCCTGCTTTGACTCCAATTTGCGTGCAGTTGAAGAGGAATCGCGAAGGTCCAGCAGGCCTGCCAAGTATGTGGATTTTAGTTAGAACGAAACCGTAGGTCAATGCGAACATTTGCCGATTCTGAAAAATCGAAGAAAACTATTGCGTCAATGATCGTCAACAAGGATAAGCAGGGAGCTAATTCAACTGACAAACCTAGTGTAATCCACAGGTCCACTCCACCCCCTCTTTCGGAGTCAAACGTCGGTATGTCTCCATATCAGTCTCATTTCTATACTTTGACGCAGTATTCTGGCAAGATCTTACAATTTTAGACCACTCTCTTCAACCTAAAAAGGTTAATTTACTCTCCCCGAAAGCTCGTATGGCTAAAAGCCGCAAACTCAAGGAAAGTTCCACGTAAGTGCCAAACATTTGAGTCAAAGCATTGCATGAATCAATTTTTTGGTTACAGTTATTCATTTTGTTCTTTTACGTGTAAATATTTTTTGAAAAATTCGCCTCATAAAATGAGACGCACTGCTTTCTGTTCATTGTTCAACACTTAGCTCCTTTACAGTTCCTTCACATAATAGCAGCACAATATGTAGCAGATGGAATAATGTTTACTTTTAAACGTGCACTGTAGAACATGTTCTAATGATTTTATTCTTAATGGGTGTGGATGAGGGAACCATTGAGGCACACGAAGTGCGTGGTGTCAGTAACGGTGGCCTTTCGTTTTATGTATGTTATAAATAACTATATAATAGTTTCCCAGGTCCCGGCTTTTATTTCAGTCCCTCAGATTCACCCACCTGTCCTAAGCCAGGAAAAAAGGGGAAAGTGAATCGTCGTTGGACCAATGAGGCGACGGGTGCTGAAGCCGCCGCCCTCGACTACAGCGCTGGTGCTACTTCTAACGGTGTGTCGGAGAGTGAAAATCAGAATGGTGGGGATAAAGTGATTGGCCAAGGACTGAGACTAACTGCCAGTGAGGCTGAAAGCCTAGCCAAACTCCGAGGGACTCTTCAGGAGGGCTTCGACCAGTTAGAAGTTTCATCCGATGAGAATGAGGAAGATGAAATACCAAGTTTTGAGGAAGATGGGCAGTCGCTGACACGGCCACATGCTGAAAATGGAACCACAGTAGGTCTTAATGCTATTTTTGGTTAAGGCATGCAGTATCTCCAAACCATTTATAGGGTATCTCTGATGGCTTCATGAATGTACTGGACATCATCACGCGTTAATCAATTTATCTCTCCAAACCACGTTATTTACTTATTTAGTTCCACTTTTTCGCACAACACAGAAGGAACGCGTTCTCTTTCTGGCGGAATTTATTAGTTGTCTGTAGGTGATTTGAGAAAGGTTAATAGCTAATAACGGACTTAAAGCAAATGGAAAATAACTGTTTACCATCTAGACACTCAGTTGCCAATTAGCAATGCGAAGCAAAGGTATCGCGTTCTAAATACCCGTTATTGTTTCCTCAAAGTTTTCAGTGGCCAGATTGTCTAATCTCTAATACGGCCTATTCATGCGCGACATTGCTGATTTACGGACCTAACTGCAAATGAGCCACTCGTGATTCCCTTTGTACTCCTCGAATATGTTTAGTTAATTGAGTTTAATTTATCGAGTGATTTATAGTTGGTAACTACTAATATATGCTTTTGCTGGCAAACTAACATGGTGTTTTTTATGAAAGAAGTCCTCCGGCTTTTTGTCGGGCCTCATTCAAAACTTGAAAACAACAGCCACAGGCCGTGTGCTTACACACGAAGACATAAAAAAGCCTCTGGAGCAGTTGCGTGATCATCTAGTGCATAAGAACGTTGCCTACGAAATAGCGAACCGCCTCTGCGATGGTGTGGCCGAACGCCTTGTAGGAGTACAACTAGGTCGTTTCGAACGTGTCGGTCCGCGGGTCCGCGCCGCCCTGGAGGAGGCCTGCACCCGTCTTCTTGCATCTGGTCGTCGTGTTGATGTCTTGCGTGACGCACTCGAAGCACAACAATCAAGAAAACCGTATGTCATCGTCTTTTGCGGTGTAAACGGCGTCGGTAAATCGACAAACCTAGCCAAAGTGAGCACTTGATGTTGATGCTTATTGGTACGCCCCCCCCCCCTAATCGAGCAACTATGCGTAGAATTCTCGAAAAATAACAGCGGTTGGTGTAACTCCAAGTTTTGATACCACCATCCGTCATCAGGAGACTTTGCTAAAAGATATCCACATGACAACCACTCAAAAACAACATACGTTCATCCTGATCCAACCTACACCCATCTGCAACTTTTTAATGCAGCGTTTAAACCTTATCGAACTGCATTTATGCAATTCTATAGCTAATGGTTGGCTTATATGTTGAATCGCCATGTTTATTCATGATCCACGAAAAAGCGCTGCCTTCTGTTTACTTCTTCGATTATATAGTTTTTATACGGCCTCTCAGTAAAGTAGCAGCTAGGTCCCACTGTCTGTTTCTCTTGGCTGACTGGCGAACATTTCGGATTTAACCTCCATTTGGCTGACGTGCGAAATATGCCCACCTGCTGAGCACCGTTGAGGAGTCGAAAATCTTTCTGTTTAGATTGCCTTCTGGTTGATCGAGAAAAACTTGAAGGTCCTTATAGCTGCCTGTGATACATTCCGTTCTGGTGCTGTGGAGCAGCTTCGGACTCATGTACAGAAACTGAACTTCATCCATCCTCCTGAACGTCATGATGGCCACACAATGGTCGAGTTGTTCGAAAAGGGCTATGGGAAAGACGCCGCCAGCATTGCCATGTCGGCTGTTTCTTATGGTATGCTTTCACTGTATGACATTCTGTGAATACGCCTCCCCTGCAACACTTGAGAGAACCATTACTGAGCTAAGTGTTTGGATATTCCAGTGGATATTCCAAGCCCATATAATTCCACCTGTCAGTACTAATTGTCTTCTTTAATTAAGTAATTTTATGCCGATAAACCCAATCAGGTGTGGTACTGTTTTTATTCCTAATTTCAGCCAAGGATCGTCACCTTGATGTAGTTTTGGTCGACACAGCTGGTCGGATGCAAGACAATGAACCACTCATGCGATCGCTTGCCAAGGTAAGCCCTCCACTTCATTTTCCATCAGCAGCATGTGTCTGCAGTACAAGCACAATGTATAAAGTGTTCTCGTATATTTCTGTTCAGGACCCATAAATTTGGCTTGATTTCTGTCTTAATAAATTTTTCACAGGGCTAAGTTATTAGCCATTACCGTTAATTGAGCGGTAGCAAAGTCTAGGGTAAGTTCTGGCCGTAATATTCACTGATGGCAGATGAGAACTTTATCACTGCAAATGTGCATTTAATATCGTCTAATTTCGTGTACTACAGTAATTATCCTAGGGCTTGTGTCTTTTGACGAATCGGCCTGTCTAACATTTCATGTATTTTTGTTAAAGAAGTTGAACTCGTGGGGATTTAACGACACTTATTGAATTTGTTCTAATTTGTTGTAAACCACATTATCCAAAACCCTTCTTGCTTCCGGCGCGCCCTTTTTTAACTTTGGGACAATTTAGTTTTGTACGTTCGAATGTGCTATTTAGCTTTCTACTGATTGGTCTCTCTTTTTTCATGACTTCATGTGGCATTGATGAATGGCTATAAAAGGTTGTCGGCTTTTCTTGCCCATGTGGTTAGCAGTCTTTGTCATTGAATCAGGTGAAATTCCTCGCCTCTCAAAATTACTCATGAGAAATCGTTTCTAACATATCGTTCATTTTTGTTCATAAACCCAATTAATATTTTAGCATCACATCAGTGTTGCTGTTGCATTGAACAGTAGTGCCTGTAATGATGATGCTTAGAACTGTTTCATCATTGACGTCATTTTTGTTATAGCTAATAATTGTAAACGAACCAGATTTAGTTCTGTTCGTTGGCGAGGCTTTGGTCGGAAACGAAGCAATTGATCAACTTGTGAAATTTAACCAATCCTTGGCCGACTTCAGCAGCACTGCAAAGCCCCACACCATTGATGGCATCGTGCTCACAAAATTCGATACCATCGATGACAAGGTCAGTTTTATCATCTCAGCCATTCAATCGTATTGGTTGACTTTGAACACGTTGAAGTGCCAGTAAAACCATCATTTCGCTTTAGTGCGGAAAAAAATATTTAATAATTCTACTTTTATTCACATGAACACAAACGATGAAGATTCCTTATTATGGATTTAGATGAAAATGAACATTTCCTGTTCTGGTTGGAGTAATTATTGTCTTAAATTATCCATGAAGTAACTGCCAAAAATTTAAACGTTGTTAACGTAGAGGTCTAGGTGTGGGAAGTGAAACCATTTCGATGTCAGAGTTGTTCAGGTTCCTTTTATGGTATGCCGATACCCCAAGAATATGACTGAAGGAACTGCTGACTCAACTGCTTTTTTGATAGATTATCAAAATTCTCCATATTCAGGCTTTGTTTCTTCATTTTAGGTTGGGGCTGCTGTTTCGATGGCACATATATCAGGTCAACCAATTGTCTTCGTGGGAACCGGTCAGACATATTCGGATTTGCGTCAATTTTCTGTGGCTAGCGTGGTTAAAGCTCTCATGAAGTAGATCTGCGATTCATCCCCACGACCAATATTTTGTATTTTTTTCGTCCTTAAGTCTCCAACATCTGACGTCATTGCTCCATCCTTGCGCTGCCTCTCGATCTCCATAAATCTTAGGCTGCAGACTCATAATTTGTCATTGCTTTATTTTACATGGTCTGCTGAAAATCAAATTGGTAATTTGTGCTTTTGCTGTCACGGTTTTCATTACCAGTCCTGCAGACAACTTGGGAAGACCATAATTTCACGCTTCATACAAAGCCCAATTGATATATTCGTTTTGTGATCGAGGACAGGTCTCAGTGATGTGAGCGGTATTTATTAGCCTTGAACCTCTCTTTTGGTTACGTAGGAAATCTGGGGTTCGCATTTCGCGTGGTGGGATTTTAATCTCATGGGAGTCAACAGGGTGATCTGCAGGGGTCGTAGTGCAGCGCTGGATAGTGTGAGGTCTTGTGGTCATTAATTGTCCATATAGGGTTTGAAATTAGTTTTTATTTTGCCCGCTGAACTCGAATGAAATTATGAGCTACTGGACAAAGATTTTATAACTAGGCTTCCCGAAATTATTTCGACTTTGGGAGCGTCTAGGACTATTCTGAGAAACCAATTAAAACTTGCGGTAAGTGCCTCTGGAGGGGTTACGGAATTCACAAGGACCATGTTTGATAAATCATCTACGTATGTAGTTAGTTCGTGGTCCTATAACTGCAAAACATCGGATTTTGTAATGATAAATATTGCATATAAGGCTGAGAGGTCAGTTTTGTCGGTGGGCTGAATTCTGCATGTAAAAGAACACATAACAAATCTAGTTTAGAGTGCTTGATGGCAAAATAACCCAGTTTAAATGCATATTTATTTTACGTAAAAGTGTGTGGTCTAAATTAAAAAGAGTCCCCGAATAAATTTTGGAGAACAGAATCCCAAAAGACTTAAGAACTGGAGAAAAAGCAGCTGTTGTGACAACTCATATGGATGCTTTAAGAGAGATTTATTATGGTAGCAAAAAGTGTTAAATCCGCTAAGACATAATTATTTCAACCTCATTAACGCCTTTTAATTTGACACAAAAATTCGGAACTAGCAATAAAACTCTGCACAAGCTGATGATATTATTTAATTACATAAGGAATATTTAAATTCAACAGTTATCAATAATTGCTAAACCAAATAATTGTGTTTAAATATGTCATGTACACAATGCGTTATCTGATTATTTGGACTCACCATCAGGGTTTTTGAGCGATGCCTTCTGACATTTCTTCCATCAAACCTGTCCTTGACGTTAACTCTCAAAGCCATTTATACAAGTTCTGGGAGGATCTGTCTCCTGCTGATCAGGATAAATACTTTAATGAGTTAGTTTCTCTTAATACACAAAGAGTGAATTCAGCATTTCAGGTTATTATTTCTTTTTGTATATTTGCTTTAGGACGCCTTAAAGGTATGCAGTAGATTATAAGTATGGCCATATGCGTATTTTAACACGGCTTCGCTCACGTGTTTTATATATTCATTTGCCCTAACAAGGTATCAGAAAATTCATGTTTTGTTGATGGCCGACTTATGTGCCCTGATCCGTCAACTTGCGGTCATGCGACATCTCTCCGTTTATGTTATCCTGATGAATATGAGCGCTTTGTATCTAAAGGTAACCTTGTATAGTACTGCTTTCCGTGATCTATAATCAGGTCTCAAGGCCATTTCTGAGAGAAAGGTGGCTGTGATACTTCTGGCAGGTGGACAAGGAACTCGACTAGAGTCTGCAAATCCAAAAGGAATGTACGATATTGGTCTTCCATCAAGACGTACTCTTTTTCAACTTCAAGCTGAACGGTTGTTAAGTTTGTGTCGACAAGTGTCAACCAAATGTGGTCAGGAAATATGTATTCCTTGGTAAGTTCTCTGTAAGTACAGAAGTTTCGAAGATATCTCTGTTCACATTATACCAACCGGACTATGGATTTTTGCGTTTATCATTACAGATGTTGCTTTAAGGTACTTTCCTACAAGACTAGAATTTCTTTTTTACTTTTCCGTTGTATTTTTTAGGTACATAATGACATCTGATCAAACTCAAAAGCTCACTGAAGACTTCTTCAGGAAAAATGGATATTTTAATTACCCTGAAGAACATATAATTTTTTTTGAACAATTTGATATGCCTGTTTTGAGTTTTCAAGGCAAAATTCTCATGAAAGACAAAGCATCTCTCTGTTGGTCTCCAGGTAGAACTTCTAAGCTGAATTAGAATTAATAATGCATCCGGAATTCTTTACTATTTAAGGGCACACTGCTAGTGTCATTAAATTCTGTCCAATTTTGCCGTTTTGGTTACATTTTTAATCGAATAATTTAATGGTAATGGCTATGCAAAACAGGGTTCCTGAAACAAATCTATAAAATCTAGGTAAGCAATTTGCGCCACCGTAATAATCTCAAATGGAACACTTCCAATTTTTGTAGTTGCAAAGTATTTGACTGAATCCTCGTCATAACAACAGAATGTCCGTAATAGGCCTTTTTAGCCTCAAATTCCGTCATAGGCCTTTAGCAAACATGCGTGGTCAAATCCGGTTGTCGCAAATGAAACAAACCTTATGAGTTTTCATAAATTTCATATACTTGCAGTGTTGTATCAAATTTAGTTCTGTTTAAAAAAGTTCTTTTCTTAGGTCCCGATCATTTTGATGAAGAAATAAATGAGAATCAGTTCTTAATTTCCAACATTCCTCATTCAATTTTTAACCAATCCAGCATCTCAAACGCTGAAATCTAATGTTCAATTAGTTCTTTGATTTAGGATTGAGGTTTCTATGCGACATTCACTAGTAAATGCAGTCTTTTCAAAAATCATGATATTAGGCTAATTTTTGTGAAAAATCAGTTGTTCTAAGTTTTGCTTTATAACGAAAAAATTGTAAAGCTAGTTTTGTTCTTTTCTTCTCCGTGGATGTGGTGCGTTGTAACCTACTGCTGTGTGTCTTACCCAGTTAATTTAGCCATCGTATAACTGGTTTTTTGTCGTTGGTTTCATAAAATCCTGTTTGAAGTTGTTTGCATTTACCGACTATTTCGTAAATCGCGTTTTTGAATCAATTTATCAAAATTTTGAGCATTTCTTTGAGCATTGCCAATTAACGTTTTTATGACTTTATGACCTTTGTGTATTGCTTTTAGAGGGGAATGGTGGCCTGTATCGGGCTCTTTTAGATAGGGGCATCCTGCAAAATATGAGAGCACGTGGCATTGACTACGTTCACATCTATGGCGTTGACAACGTGCTAGTCCGATTGGCCGATCCTGCTTTTATCGGATTCTGTATCTCAAGAGCCGCAGATTGTGCAGTCAAGGTAGTTGAAAAGACCGACCCAGCTGAACCGATTGGCGTTGTTGGTGTGGTCGACGGGAAGTTCCGGGTAAACTTTAATACGTTGATTTATTCAATAATTTTGACAGTAAACATCATTGCAAAGGAGCAATTTAGCATTGAATTTTCTGAAATTATAACGAACCTCGGAATATTGCGTTTACTTGTTGCTTCTATATCTTAATATTTCCTTCGATAAAAATGCGAATCATCATCATATTTACCTAATGCATTGAGAAGTTCCCTTAGTGGTTGTGAGATCGCGTCAATTGCCTTATTTATATGTAGGTCCTCCAGCCTTCTTAATTGCTTGTTTGACTAAATGCTTACCAATTTCCCACCTCAGCTCGAAAAATAAGGGAAAAGTGGAATCAAAACACATGGAATCAAACTATATTTCCTGCTTCTTATCCTTCGTTGCTTGTTTTGTCTGTGTTGTATGTACTTGTAAATTTTCATGCAACACACCACCCAACATTCATCTGTTTATATAGTCTGGTCGGTCTTTTTTGACCCAAATTTTACTTTATTTTCTCACCTCCTCACCATCATTTAGTTTTCACGAGTGGCCAAATGTCCACAATAGTTGGTAATCTCGCCAGCGAAGAGTGAAACCCGCGTCACCTCTCTATGATTACAACAGCATTCACAAAAAACAAATGATTTGGTCAAGACCCACCAACCATCCCTGGTTACCTGTCCTTGTACCAATTCCAAGGAGTCCTGTAATTTCCTAGCAAACTGTAATAGTCTTAAAAAAATATTTGCGGCCACGTCGATACATGCCTAAATGGAGACTATGGTATCTATCATTAGTCTTTTGTCCCAAGGAAAAGTTAGAAATTCTATATCACAACTAGTATTCATACAATGAAGGGTTCTTCAACCGATGAATTTCCTATAAAATGAATCGTAAACAGCACAGCATCAATTTTGGCTACTAAGCTTGAACCTTCACATATCAATATATAATATGGCAAGAACTCTCTCGGGAGCTAATTACCTGCTCCAGTCTCTCAACAACGTTGGCCACTTCCGATTCGGCCAAAGTGTATCCTCTTCAACGAAATCATCCCTAACCATTTACTTTCATGACCATCATTGCGAACCTCATTGGTTATAAACACTTAACGCAAACTCAATTTAACAAAACGGTGTAGTGCGTATATATTAACAGGCATGCTTTTTTCCTTACCTTTTTTCAAGTCATTATTCGGTGGGTACTTTGTGCTGTACCTGCCTCAACGTCCGTTTAACATCTTGCTTTGTGCCTGGTGTGCAGAGACAAAAACTAATTCACCGGTTCTCGCTGTCTGTGACATGAACGTGTGCACAACAAAGAGCGTTCTGTTTTCATTTGTGTCGTCCATGATACCTAAGGCCTTGCACTATCAACTGTTTATACACTTCTCGTTACCATATTCGGTGTGTGTGCGTTGCGCGTGGTTAATTTATTTCCCATGTACCGCACCACCTATGATGCTCTTACTGCAACCAAAATGTAGTTTTAAAAATAAATCAGTGCATTTATCATAACATCGCATGTTCCGTCTGATTAAACACACTACCCTTCTGTCGCCAGAGAAGACAACAGTTACTGTGGTCCATCGTAGCTTGGTCTTAAGTTGCCTTCTCCTGCAATTTGTACACAGGGACTTTTTTTCTATCCATTGGTGTGCTGTGCTCGCAGAGCATACCAAACTTAGATCTGATAATGTAGTTTAGCCTAAGCATCCAGTCATTTGAAATCCTAGGTATGTTAACGGAAATAAACGAAAAGTACATATTGCTTAGCACACTCTTCGGGTGTCCTTAATGCGCCCTCCGCTGCCAAGTCGCGCAGGTGAGGTCATGCAAGAAATTGCCACCAATTTCAATAGCTGTTTAAGCGTCCACATTAATAACACAGTCCGCTAAAGCCAGGATTTCAATTTTCACCACTGGTTACCCATTGATGTGGTGCATCAACCAAACAGTTTCGCATCGTCTACCACTTTCAGCTACCTAGTTGAGCAATTCTAACTTAAATCTATGAATACAAGTGCTTAAATTATATAGTATTTTGTGTTCCTTAAATGTGCATAAAATCGATTATGGCGAATTGACGCTCTCACACCTCTTCTTCTGTTGATGTCAACTATCGAATACCCACGTAGAACAAAATATTTTTAAACGTTTCTTAGATAGTGAGGTGGAACTCATGATCTCGTGCTCTCAGTCATAGCTGTTAGTTCTATGTGCAACCAGAATAGGGTAAGTATGGACATGACCCCTCATTAGAGACACAGCCACTTATCTCATTTTGTCCCTTTTTACTTGCATCTGGTGTACCTAAAAAGCGCTGAGGATCTTGCCTGTTTTCTAGGTAGTTGAGTACTCAGAAATTTCTCCATCCACAGCTGCTTTGGTGCTGCCGATGCCGCCAAGCAGGATAGCTTGCTGCCAAGACGAGAAGGACTGCGATTCGAAACTCGCAAATTCCCGCTTGCTTTATTGCCATGGTAATATTTGCAATCACTTTATGACCCTCACCTTCCTTGAACGTGTCTGCAACCCCGAGCTGGAATCTCAACTGCCCTATCACGTGGCACGCAAAAAGGTGCCCCATATTGACTTGGAAACTGGCACAACTATCACCCCAACTCAACCGAATGCCTTGAAACTTGAAAAATTCATCTTTGATGTATTCCAGTTCTCTCAGTAAGTTGGACGACATCTTCTGTCTTGTGGGTGGACCTTGTTTTAGCGCCACTTCTAAGCTTCTACGATCCTAATTTCATTGGTATTTTCAGTGGGTTTCTTTTATGATGTCTGGTTTCCACACTTACTTTCCAATTTGCAACAACTAGTCGTCTTCGATGAAAAGGCTGGCAGGCTTGCCCTCATGCCGTTAGGACGTCTTCGCGCACGACTGTGTAGTTGTTAATCGAGCGTGGCTGCGGGAGCGTATTAGCTAAAAAGTTTACCACTTCCTTGTACTTATTCACGGAGTTTGTGAATGTCTCCATCGTGTTTATGTATTTTATTGTGATCGGTACCACGGTCACCGGGGTGGGCTTGTTAAATTTCACAAAATACACAAGCTATTAAACAAATGCGGTGAGTCACTGGAAACCATCAAGTGCAAACGAGTGTTCTTGCTTTGTTGATGGTGCAATTAGGAGCCCTGTAGTCACTAAAATTTCAGAGGTCTTACCCTCGTACGCTCTTAATCGTTGATGAACGTTAAATGTAACTGATAAACCAATATTTGTTATTCCTTTTTAAGTCATCTTAGGTTATAGTTTAATTAGACAAAGATGTTCATTGGCGCCTTGTTGCTAGGGTAATTCCCATGGTAAACATCTGAATCGCAAATACGTTAGTCTCGATTTTAGTTTGACAAATCAGGATTCTGGTTATGTGTTCATTTTTGCCGCTTCTAGGCGCTTCGCCATTTGGGAAGTGGATCGAGCAACTGAGTTTTCGCCATTAAAGAACCGTTCGGGAGCACAAAACGACTGTCCGGAAACCTGTCGCCAATCCATCCTCAATTTGCACGCCTCGTGGGCCAGGGCGGCTGGTGCAGTGTTCGCCTCCGAGGACAACATAAACCGTGACGTCATAGAGATTTCCCCACTAGTTAGTCTAAATGGAGAGGTAGTTTTCTGTTTTGTGCCTAATTAGTGTCCGAAAAGCACTTCTTTCCTGGTGGGTTAGATGTGAGGGTTTCTCTTAAGCTCTAACCTGACCCGGAGTCACGTATTAACCATATAAAGAACGGAACTTTATTCGGTGATGCAGATAAAAGTCGCATACGAACGTGCACATATCTATGGAGCACGCAGTTCTACGCATTTTCCCACACATACCACAAAATGATTATTGAATTTGGCCTCATAACCTATAACATTCACCGAAGCATCACCCTTATTGCCACGACTGCACAAACAGCCTCCTGGCAATAAAATACGTGATTTAAATGTATGATTTACGTTTTCAAAAACTTAGTCAATAAATGTCAATTATTGCGGTAACTGCAGTTATTAATGTATGATTTGTACTTCGTACTTTAATCACTGGATTTATCTTCATTAAAGCTATAATTTCGGAACTTGCGAGGTAGACTTTCGTAGTAAATTATGTGGACGACTACAATGATTGTTAAAGCAAAGGCCATTTACGTTCTTGTATTTTAAAATTTCCTTTCAAAAATGATCGTAAATGTTAGGGGTTGAAATGGTGATCCCATATAAATAAAGTTTAATGAAGTACCATAACAAAGTAAACTTATTTTTGCCGCCATCCGTATGCTCTTTCGCATTCCTGATGTGTTATGTTCTTTCGATTTTTCTAGAATCTTGAGTGCTTGAAGGGAAAGACTATCACGGGAGTCAATATATTAGAACTTCGACGTAGTGAAGATGGTGAAGATGTTCCTACACTAATTCAGGTTAAAGCCAATAACTGATTTTCGGGATTTGTCTGAAGAATGTCTCGCGTTAGAAATTGATAAATTAACTGTCTTTCATACCTAAGTATATATTTTACGTATTTTCTGCCTGCTATATTTATTTAAAGTTTTACTATCGTTGATTAATTTTTGTATCTCATGATATTGGAAAATATGAACTCTTGGATAATCACCAAAGTCCTGTTGTAGTCTAAAGGACATGGAGCTTCAGTCAATGAATTCAGATAGATACCCTACAGTAATGCATATTATTTTGAAGTGGTTACAGCGTTTTTGTTCGTAAATGAATCAGATATCATAAACAGAAACTCTATCCAGGGGCCCTCAGCGAATGTGTATACTTTATCTTTTGTCGAAATGTTGACATTATACTACGGGTGTTCGTGAATCTAGGAGTCTAAAAATGACCATATTAGATATTCAGCTCATCATCAGAATACCCTAATGATGTGTTCCATGTGGATTGACTTTTTTGGAACGTTCTTATTCTAAATGTTCTGGAGCACTTAGGCCAAGTATTCTGACTAATGCGAATTTCGGAAAGTAGAAGTTAAATATATCCAAATTATTGGATTAACTATGTATAGGGCAATAGTTCGTCTTTCATCGTGGAATCGCTTGGGAAAGATCACATCTTGCTAGACTTCCATGAAAAGTTCGCTTCTCCATTTTGGTTAAATTTAGGATATTAGGTTTCTAGTAATCGACATTCATTGTCGGACACGCAAAAATTACAACTCGTCACAAAATGATAGTTACGATTTTTGCCTTAATTTTTTCGGGAAAGTGTGTGCTCGACCGTTTATGACAGAATTTTCGGTTTGAAATAAGAACATACGAGGAAAGAAGTTTTTGTGTGAGTTATTCCTCATTAATACACAAACATGAAGTACGAAAGCAGACTCAAGCATCGATGACACGGCCTTCCAAGGATGCAATTTAGTCGGAAATCAGAAATATCTCCGTATGCATTCCTAAGGGCCAGAATGTATTAAATAGGCCTTTGAGTCACAGGCATTCCATTGCCAAAGTTATTATCTAATTATTTTGAATTAATTGTCTTAGTACCAATCAATTTATCAAAAGTATCAGTAAGTACAGTGCAAGTTCACTATAACCAAGACTGCTATGGCATTAATTAGGGTTCTCAATTTAATTTAAGGTCATTGCAAGGAGCTTAGCATTCAATTCAATAATTTGCTTAGAATTAGGCGTTAGATGTATGTAAGAGCACCAAACACTAATTATCTCAACAATAATTAAAATGCTGAGAGACAATTTTCATAAAAGAAATAATCGTCAAAAATAAAATCATGCATGAAGAAAAGCTCGATAACCCCAAACTAGTCACTTTTTATAAACTCTTATAAATTATCCTTTCATAAATATGTCGGAATAGGATCACTAGAAAAGAAACCCGTGTACATCCAAACAGAATTACGTTCAGAGATATTTTGTACGCTTGCATTCTGACCAGTTGGCGATTTTAGAACTCATATAGTTTGAGTCCCATTTCACCATAGGTTTTGCAAGTAAAACACAATAACATAGAAATAAATTTGATTAAGGGAGAAATTTAAACACAAATTCTCTAAAACCCAAATATAACTCTTCATCCCATCTTAATGACCATGATATTGGGTGAATATTAGTTTTTCTGATTCTGAGGTACTTTGCCCCCAAATAAACTAGTGCTGTACATTTCAAGTAACTTTCATGAACAAAAAGTGTACATGGAAATAAAATATATCAAAGCAATTAAAAGGCTAAGTTACCAAGCTAGCTAGATATTAACAAACTCTTTTTTTAGCTTAATTTACACACAAATAATTAATCCTACACTAACAAGGCCCCTTGAATATATACATTGGTAATGAATAATTTCCCAACGCTGATTCGAAGGCACTAAAAACTTTTTGTGTGAAGAGTAATCAAAATCGGATTCTTTCTGAGTGCCACTTTGACCTCAGCAAATGCATAAATTTGTGTTTCTCCATAGTATTCAAAAAAAAAATCGGTGACGATATTAGTCAAGGAACCGTGAAGAGGAATAGATGGAACTGATCAACGGATGTCAGAATGCTTACCAATGATATCTAGAGAAAAAGGTTTATGACACTAAAAAGGATTCACAATGTTTAAACTTCTCCATGAAGACCTAATAATTACAGGGTAAAGGTGCATTATGGTCAGTGCGGATTATACCATATAATAGAGATTCCGAGAAAAATTTGTCAACCACCCAAAAATAACTATTCATCTTTTGATAACATAAGCAAGAAAATATAGAAAGGGTGATTTTATCACTACAATACCTATGTCAACAAAATCTTCAAAGCTATATTTGGATCAAGGCTCTTGACAGAGTGGAAACGGTTTAGTATCCTCTCTGTAGATATCGAACCACAAAAGGGCCATGGAACATAAATTGACAGGATCCGACCAAGAGATACAGGAGACTACAGACAACATGTAGTTCAACTGATTTATTGTCACAGCTCTAGCATGGTTCTACAGGGTGATATGTCATCAGTTTATATAGGATTTCAATGAACATGGTTACGGAAATGCAATCAAGTAAGTCAACTGAAATGGTATTCGTTCACACTCGCTAATAATGTTCTCTCGCTGATCCCAACAAAATCAACTTTCTGACCTTTGATGCCCAAGCCCTTTGTACTCAGAATTCCAGGGTATGCTTTTCCTCTGGTGGAACCGCTCAGTGTATGAGATGCCAAATGTGAGGCTTCCCTGTCATTTGAAGTTTTTGCTGAGAGAACGAGATCCGATACATCATACTCATAACATAAAAATGGATAAAACGTATATTAATGAGACTTAATTACAAATAATTTTATATGACATTCTGTGCGTGCAAGCCAAGTACATCATAAATCTAAGCCATTGCGCAATTTATGATAATTCCACTTACCATTGGAGAAGGATATGCTAATTTTGATTGGATGAACCTTCATTACGTGTCACATTACTGAGAATGCTGTGTAGCCTAATATACTATTAATCCGAATAATCAATTCCATGGTATTGATTTCTACTCTGCCATGTATTTTAATCGAATTCCCATCATCTTGATTTTTATGTTGACGCGTCTCATTGCTGGCAATGAACCACTTGATCTGGAATATCTGAAACAACGAGTAAAAAGTGTATTCTACCATGCCTATGACAATTACATTTACCACGCCTACCCACTTGACGAGCTCCGTCCACTTTCTTGTGATGGACATGATACTTGGGGCAGCTTCTCCTTGACACTCGTCGACTCACTCGATACGCTTGTTGTATTGGGCAACTATTCGGAATTCCGGCGTGCCGTAGACCTCCTTCTCACTAGTATCGACACGAACAAGAACGTCAATGTTTCTGTTTTCGAGACAAATATTAGAGGTTCGCAATTTTAGTGACACTATTGTTCAGTGGTTGGGGGTCTTGTTGCGGCCCACTTACTTTCACGTAAGGCTGGACTAGAAACGGAGCCCGGTTGGCCATGTCATGGAAGATTACTTAATCTTGCTGAGCGTTTTGCGAGTAAACTTCTTCCAGCTTTCAATACACCTACTGGGATGCCGTACGGAACAGTTAACTTGGCTCTCGGTGGGGTTCCACCAAAGGAGACATCTGTAGCATGTGTGGCGACAATTGGTACTTCGATTTTAGAATTTGGAGCACTTTCGAGGTTGACAGGTAAACGACGTCTCTTGTTGTGCCACATTTGACTTCCTTCGGCGTTAAACAACTTAAGCAAATAGGTGATTCTCGCTATGAGGAAGCAGCACTGAATGCTCTTCGTGCCTTATGGACTCATAGATCTGATTCGGGACTCGTCGGGAATCACGTGAACGTAAGTAATGGAGCCTGGATTGGAAAAGAGGCGACTATAGGTTCCGGAGTCGACTCGTTTTTCGAATATCTTTTGAAGGGCTCCATTATGC
Source organism: Mesocestoides corti (assembly GCA_900604375.1). NCBI lineage: Eukaryota > Metazoa > Platyhelminthes > Cestoda > Cyclophyllidea > Mesocestoididae > Mesocestoides > Mesocestoides corti. The sequence goes on from UXSR01005246.1 coordinate 125,775, forward strand.
TACGTCTCCCAGAACTCGATGCAATGTTTCGCGGTAAGTAGTTTAAAATACACAAACGTAAATGTTTAATAGCGTTTAAGGATTGGTCCTCAATTGATACCCTATAGAACACAGCTACAAGTATCTTGTAGTACAAAGTAGGCATTAATGATGTGTTTGGTTGCAGTTTGCTGTCGCATAATTGCATGATATGTTTATGTTGAGGATTGGTTTATTTGAGGCTTCGGATCGATACACAGAAACACCTAAGTAAACGAGAAGTCCAGAGAAAACGGGGATTATGGTTTATTTAGCTACATTAAATATGCGTCTTTGTACTAGTTTAAAAATTTGCGAAATGTATAGAAGTCATAACCGCTGGTGACCGAAATCTAAAGGTAATAGATAGAAACATCTGGTTGATTATTTTACGCTGTGTTCAGGAATCAGAAAAGAGCGGGGAGAACGGGGTTGGAAGATACGAATTAATACGGTTCAATAAATAGTTTTTATGTAATAATCTCGCTATGCTTCTCCCACTTTCCCAGTTATCAGTTGTGGATTCATTGGCATCGGGCGTGCACCGACTACTAGAGTAGTTTTACGGAAATCATCCAGTTTGTTTTTTTTTTTCAGTTACAATTGCTTTTTTTATGCCTAGGAGTAGTCTTTCACACTTGCACATTCATTGCAAAAATATAAGCGATCCATGCACCATCAATTGATTCCATTTGCGGGTGGAAAGCGCTCTTATGCTAACGAATGTGTCGTCGTCAAAAAGCATATCCTGTGGCAATGTGATAAGAATTATGTCAGTAGTATTTAAGACTTATTCTCGTTGGCGTATAACAATGTATCTAGTAGTTTTGATCTTGCATTTGGCATTATAAAAAAACATTATTTGCTTTAGAATATCGAGATGCAATAAAGAAGCATTTAAAGTTTGGTGCTTGGCATGTTATGGCTACAATGGATGGAGGTACTATCACGAAAGCCGTGTACCAAAGTCTGGAGTCATTTTGGCCGGGTGTTCTGGTGAGGCGTTTTCGTTATCAAAATAAACACACACAAATCGGCCTTAATAAGAGGCATAATTTCTAATCCCTTGTTAGGCCATGGCTGGAGAGATCGAGGAGTCAAAAGAGTTGCTGATTGCTTATCATTCGGTATGGAAAAAGTATGGATTTCTACCCGAACTTTTTGATGTACCGAATTCGAGACCGGTTGGAAGACAAAGCGCGTATCCTCTTCGCCCTGGTAAATCGACAGGTTCCTGTCCTCCTTTCCTTTTCTCATTATTCCGTTCAAATTCCAGTCATTTAATACCTGATCTGGGTCTGTGTTTCATTAATAGAATTCATTGAATCGGTGTACCATCTTTATCGGGCCACAAAAGACCCATATTTATTAGAAATGGGTGTGGATGTACTTACATCCATTGAAAAGGAAGCAAAAACACCATGTGGATTCGCGACGGTGAGCCTTCTTTCCGAGTAACCACTAGGACTTACACTTTACATTTTGCATAACCATAGTGTCACACTTCGGCATTAGTTCCTATTTATATCTATCCTAAAAAGCAAGCCATTAATTGCGTCTTTATCTGCGGTTGCTCCTGGTTATTAGCGGTTTCGTCCCTTTCGCAGATTCACGACGTCCAAACACATACTAAAGAAAATCGAATGGAGTCCTTCTTCCTTTCGGAAACGGTGAAATATCTATACCTCCTTTTTGACGAAGAAAATTTTGTCCACTGTACGCCATCATCGGTATCTGATTTAATCCAACCAGATGATGAAGGTGGCAATTGCGTTGACGGCACAGGCTACATTTTCAATTCCGAGGCCCATCTCCTAGATAGTGGTCTCATTCACTGCTGCTCTCTGCAGCGACTTCGCGAACATGAAGTGGTGAGCAGCGAAGAATCCCTTCCACAAGATTTGGGTCTACATAAGAACCTCGCCAGCCTTGTAAGCGAGAGTTCTTCATCCTCGTCTTCACTAACTGACACCATTCTACGTGAAATAGACAACACTTTTGAGGAAATTCTGTCACCGAGTGTGACGTGGCGAGGACAAAATAACAGTAACGAGATGGACAACTGGGTAGCAAATTTGTGGCAAGATTTAAGCGGACTCGTTCTACTCTCGAGCAATACTAAAGAAGATGCATCTATACCTTTGGAATATACACCGCCGGACATGCAACGAAAAGCTACAAGACCCCTAATGAGCTGCCCAACTGTACCTTTTCACGTTCGTCTTAACCCAATGCGGGATTTAGACTATCGAAACCTCAATTAAGTGATACCCTGCACATTTAAAGTCTTTCATCGCGCATGTCCCCCCCAACATTTACATTTTTACATTGTACATTCCTTTTCGATAAATAGAGCTTACGCTGAGACCATTAGACCTGAAAGTAATGCGCATATTTGGAGTGCCCAGACACCTTAGCCTATTAAGGAACGTACGATTATATAGCCACCATGACTAGATTTAGACCAAACGAGAAGCGCATGCAATTGTTTAAAGCGCTTTTTTTCAAGTAGTCTAGTTTGGGGACGTCAACCCAACATAATTTTCAAGTGTATGTGCCAACCCACTAAATGTACAATTGCTAGCAGTCTTTGGGACCGTGGTCTGCTGTGGCCACAAGTTTAACCAAATTTCTGCGGTGGCACCCGTTTAAGGGATGCTTACAGGCCCCTGTGGCAAAATGAGGGTGTACTCCACACCACAAACTGCAAAGTGTCAGGACGGAGAAGTGGACAGAGATGTCACTTCTTGTTACTTAAAAGAATGTTTTTTTTACTCAGATCTTAACCAACTCGCAAGGGTCGATTGAGTTTAGCTACATGGAAAACAAATAAGTCAATGCAAATTGTAACAAAAGCGCGTAAAACGATGAAGTATTGTGTACACTTTACAAGACGGCGGGTATTCAACATCTGCTCATCGACGGTATCGGAAGCGTTTAAAGTGGAACCAGAGTTGAAAAATGGTGTTGTGGAATTGACATCGGAATCCATGCTTGTATGAGTACTCCCATTCGCGGTTAACGATCTTAAAAGCAATGTCTTCGTATGGAGGGCCCGCAATAAACCGAAGGATTTCGAAATCGGGTTCTTCCTCGCAAGGCGTTCGAGTGTACGTTGGCGTCTTGGTCATATCGATAAGGTCAGGGTAAAAAATATTGAATTTGTATCCTTGCACAACCTTCGGTGGAGGATTGTCTAGATCGTAGTGGGTCTGATTGTATTTGTTCCAGACAAAACCCGTGTGCACACGATTAAAGAAACGCGGCTTGCGTGGACGGTACTTATCGGACCACAGGAATGACTGGTCCTCGAGAGGTGCCTATATAGAAGCAAATTTCGATTAATGAGAAGAACGTTACTTAGAATTCATGGCATGGCCATTTTCTATGGTAAAAGAAAGCTATAGGACTGAGAGCACTACTACTTTTAACTCCGAAGGTATCGACCAGCAGCCTCCAACTGTGAAAATGAACTGCGGCAACAGAATCAAAAAAGAATGAGTTAGGAAAAGCAAAGAATTTGTAAAGGGTTTGGTGGACCCGTACAGGACCAATTGGGTGAGTGGGCGATAACCAGAGGTCCGTTGTGTAGACAGCTGTGCGGAATATTGCATAAGTGAACTAAATGCAAGTGCAAAAAAATCATCCCGATAGTCAGGATGATAGCGAGCCAGCAAAGTACAGGTAATGCGGGCTAAAAGTCTCAAGTCAGCGATATTAGTGTTATTAAGACTAGGACTGCCCATAAACGCCTACGTTTTTGGCAAACGATAATAAGGGAATCGGACGACGTACCATAACACTGAATTCAGCATCGCCCTCTTCAACACCTTCGCGAGCCCGTTTCATCAGTTCTTCTTCAGCAGTCTTGCGCAGGGCCCCAGTGTGCATCACATCCTTTCTCTGCAAGGTTGAAAACCCAATGCACTGGAAGTTACTGATTTGTAAGCAAAACTGCAACTTGAAATTCAGTTGAATAAGCATTTTAGTCGTAAATGGCTGATACCCCAACCTCAGAGAAAGTAAGCTGATTTAAATGATCGATAACATATAACATTCGTTGAAAGATCGATTTATCCAATCGGAATATTTCTTGGCTAAAATATGACAAACAAGTGCACCGACTAAAGGTATGTCAATCAGTCACTAATGCCCGATTCAGTCTATTAGAGCAGCAATCTCAATCTCGGTAGAGTTGCTGACATTCGTGATGGCGACAAACGTGGCTTGAGAGCTCGGAACTCCCTTAATTGTGTAGAATGATAGTCAGTACCTTAGAACTACTAATTAAAATAGGTTCGGTGACAAAAAAGCCGACAACAAACCTGGTATTCCAGCTTCGCCCAATCATCTTGTGCGTCATACAAAACAGCATCGATCTCCACATCCGATTGATTCAACAAGACAGGTGAATAAACGGCCGAGTCGTATGGATCTGGTTCATTGGGAATAACTGCAGAATCTGAAGGCGCCGTGGAGGGTCCACCCGCAGATTCCTCTTCAGTTTGATTCGAAGTTACGCTGAGTTGCTCAGATTGCCTCTTTTCTTCCTCTCGATCCTGTTGATCCTCTCCGTGTATTTTAGCTGCGGCTTGCTGCTGCAATTCCCGAATTTTTTCGACCATCTGGTGTGTAGATCCGGAACCACTAGGGAAGATGGGATTCCGGTCGCTGCTAGAAGTAGTAATACCTTGCATCTGTTGAAGGAAAGCAAGCTTTCGGCGCAGGTGATCCTGGTGTCTTTCACGCAGCCGTGTCCGAGCCATCTGAGCGGCTACGAATTGAGATAGTGCTTCCCAATAGCCCACATCGATGCCTTCACCACCACGCAATTTTGGTTGGATCTATTTTAGTGTAAGAGATATACGAATTCTACTCACTACACATTTACATCACCAAATTCGGAAAATGGCCAAAAATCACCTACATGGGACACGATTCAGACAAGCGTGATCAGCTGGCTGCATAGTTTGTTGCTTAAATATGGAGATAAATTCCTACTCACTGCCTTTTAAGAAACAGATTAAGCCAAACTAATATCCATAAATTGTGGTTTTAATGTGCCACAGCAAAAACAATGAAATATTTTTGTTTGAAAGTACAGCTTCTGGCAGTTAAGATTACCTAAATTGTCATGCAAAGAACAGAGTTGAAGTAAAGCGACGTTGGTAAGTGGAAAACAGTTCAACGCGTTTCGACTATAGAAGTCACAACAACCAAACTACTCGTGGCTAACCAACGTTACACATGAAGTTACGTAATCGAAGCAAGTCGACTGCCAACCACAAAATCATAAAAGATTATAAAATGGCAAAATAGAATGGCAATATGATGCAACGATAGGTCTACCTGTCGTTCAAGAGCTGCTAACTGTGCATAGGTTTTTGACTTGAGAGTATCGGCCACAGACTGGAGAACGGAATGGCTGATGTTGGCAGAAACATGCCTCCCCCCATCACAAGGGCCCCCACCATCAGCGGCTTCATCTTGTTTTAATTTTCTTAGCTCATCCTCGACTATCACCGTCATATCCCTCCAATACTCAACGTTTTGGCCCTTTTCCAGCTCCATATAGACAACCTGAAATAAACAAACATGGAACATGGGAGGAAAATTGTCAGACCTGAATAGCTGCATGAAAAAAAACACAAACGTTGGCAACATTAACGCAACAGAAATCAATCTAATCTAAATGGCATGCAAAAAGTTTGAACATAGCAAGCTAACATGCACCGAACGTTTATTAATTGGCTCGTTGTAAGACTCAAAGTGTACATGTAACAAAATAAGGACGAACCTTCAAAACAAATGGAGATAAAACATAAAAACAAACTCACCTTAATGTCAACAAGCAAGTCCTCTAAGTCTTCAATGCTTAATCCAACTAAAAATTGTGTTGGTTCCATTACCTCGATGGCACTGGAAATGTCGCCACTACCAGCCATATTCCCACCTCCTTCGTCCTGGTCAGCAATATACTTAGACAACAAATCAATTGGCTTTGCTCGACCATCGGCAATTCGAATGCGTGAACGAAGTTTGGCCTGCTCAAGGTGAAACGTATCTTCTTGCTGACCCCAAGATTTGTAGTATTCAGCCTCTTTTTCCCGCTGCAGCATCTCCAATTCCTTTTCCCTCTCTTCTTTCTCCCTTTCTCTTTCCAATCGGCGTCGACGAACATTCTCCAACTCTTTTCGGTTCTCTTCCATTTTTTGTGCTTGTAAGGTTTGCAGTTGTGCATTATCAAGGTGCGAAAGACCCTTATTATCAATCTTTTTGCGCCAAACAAACGTCTCCGAGAGGTGTCGATCACCGAATGGATTATCTTCATTCGTATATCCAAGGTAGTCCTTGTCCCAGCCAAGCTTTTCACGACGACGGCGCTCCTTTTGTTCCTTCTTCGCTAATCGGCGCGCACGTTTTTCCTCAGGAGTTTCTAACTCCTTCATCAACGCCTGCAATACGAATAAATTAGGAAATGCAGTTACAGCAGGTAGCAACATAGCCATTAAACTAAAATTATCAAGACTTAGTTAGGCAAAAATTATAATTAAGTTGTGAAGCATTCAAAGCGAGAAGCGCAGACTGAAATTTACTCAGAAATATATATTACCACAATAGCTCAATTGGATAATATTTGGCCAGCAAACGAAAATAAATGATCAGTTGCTAGGCTCTAACGTACAAATATTAATTTACATGGAGAAAAAAGATATAGCAACTAAACAAGCAGCATTACGATAAGCAGTGAGATAGGGTTTAGACGAAGAAACCAGCTGACGGCATAACCACAACATGTTACAAAAAAATATCGAAATTTTTAAACATGTAAATATTAAGTGACACGCATATTTGACCTTCTTTTGACGAATTTTTTCTTTAAGCCTTTGAATTTCTTCTGGGGGGAGGGTAATACTTGGGCTAGAAGAACGCGAGGAAGGACGTGTTGACGATGTATCACGTCTTTGACGCTTGCATGCGGTCTTTTCATGGAGTTCATACTTATGCCGGCTTCGCGAGTTTGACTCATATTCCGATCGGCGCTTATCTCTTGAACGACTTCGTCGATTATTCGAGTGGCCGCTGGATGGCATCTACAAATCAATACAGCATTTAGCAGGCGTCCGTCACACGTTTGAGGAAAAAGGCCCCAATAAGTATAAAACGTTTATTGTGCAAAAATAATTAGGAACCATGTCTAAAATAGTAATCAATAAGTGTCGAAAAACAAGCGAATCCGGCAGCTCCCATGACTCCGGCCTGCAAGCCTGCACGTAAGCCAATGGCTCCACCGACCAGAGCTCCCGTGGCCATACTATTAAGTAGATCAGACCGCCCTCGATACTAAGAAGTTCTTTTTCAATGTCATTTCTTACACTTTCGAGTGCACATTCTGTACCAGCGAAAAGAGCACCGATTACAGCGAAGTTTTTCCCATGAGACACAGCACGAGCGTACATTTCCTTTGCGACCGTTTTCGTGGAGACAGTTTCAGTTCCCGTCACAGTGCTAAGTGGGTCGATACTGGCTGTGAATAGTCCGAATATACCACCCAAAACAAGCCCTAAATTAAAAAGTTGCATATGAAAACAAGGGAATTACCCCCAGCACAACTTATAGCGGATTTGAAAGCACAACTGTCCATGACCTGGTGAACACGAACTTCATCAGGACTAAGTAGAGGGATGGTGGGAACTTTCATCATCACCAAGGAACCAATATTTTTGGTGATGTGATCAGATATGGTGCGTTTGAGAAGGAGTGGGTCATCGGTTTCCATCGCCACTCGGAAGCCGTTCGACAAAGACGAGAGCCGCTGAATGTCTCGGTCTGATAAATCTAATATATGTTTGTATCGTTCTCGAAGTAAACTCTGGACATCCACAGACTGCTCAGCTCCGGTGAAACCTTGCTTACGATCCATTGGGCTAACTCAAGCCTCAATCTGCACAAATCCCGCACAGCACTAATAGTAACTAAAACAAAGTCAACCCATCGATTCATCACTTACCATGACATCAAGCTAATTTTTGAAACTACTGATTTGTAAGTAACGAAAGTTTTGCTTTAGATTTTAATATTAATGAAGCACATTAAAATGTCTAACTTATCATCGCATATCCCACCATCTTTGTCAAAATATAATACAAAGCATGCTTAGGCACTGCATTTAGTACCAACAGACTGACTGCAGCTACATAAGTTTGCGCTTTTTCTGCATAAATGTGAATAAAGGGGCATGGGCAATCACTATTTCATTCAATTTCCACAAACAATTCGTTACAAGTGCCTTACTGCTTGGGCATGTGTCAAGGTTTGCCCACCGTTTCTTTCGTAGTATACTAAACCAGAAGTAGAAAAAATTTAGGACACCTACAGGGACAAAAAAAATACACTGAAAACGTACACCATCATAAAATTCCAGCTGTGAGAACTGCCCTTTTTAGCCTCTGTGGAAAAGGCCATTTTAAAGTGTTATCGAGTTAAAAATATTTTTGAGTGATCTATCGACAGATTCGAGATCCATCATATTTTAAGAGCATAATATTAAAATAATACATGTTGAAAACTAGGTGTAGTGTTACTTGATAGAAGGTTTAGGGGCAAAACATTGTTGTCATATTATAATGCCATTGCCGTATCAGGCAGAATGTCACAGAAATAAACCCTCATTTAAATCAACAGCTATGAAAATCCAATTCTGTCTCACGAGAGTGTATATTTGCAATATAAACATTCAGCAACAGTAAGCGACAAGAAACAGAAGGTTAAAAGCATAAGCAATAAAAAAATACATATTCCCAGTAAAATGGATAGGTTAGGAAAGGACTACTGGAGTAGTATTAACCATCAAAGAATAAAAATAGAAAGGGCTGGGAGCTCGATGAGTGGCGAATAAAACAAGAAAAGAAGGATTTTGAAGAAGGTTACAAGAAATGGACAAAAACATTAACATTCGGGAGGGTTTGGTGAATAAGAAATAAAATAATAAAAAACGTTTAGGCGATAAGAACAGTGTCAACTTTCGCGTCGTGCCCTTCTACGAAAAGATTTTCAAGGATCTGTTCAGAGAACGCTAGTGCAATAGTACGAGGCAGTGGTACGCTGGGATTATTTTCACTGTGGTATTCGCGCATTCCTGTGAGGTAGTGGTCATAGAAACCCTTCCCACGACCCAGACGATCGCCCGCCGCCGAGAAAGCCAAACCGGGAAGGATGAAGAGGTCTACAGCTGGAACAGATGATAACACATGCAACCAAATCATAGAGCACTGACACACAATAGAAAACTAAAATCCAACAATGCCTCCACTTATATGTGTTGTCAATAGGTCTGTAATTTCAAAATTCTGAACACCGAGAATTGAAACCTGGTTCTCCGAGGTGGGTATGTGAATGAGGGCCTGCCCTCCATCAAAGAAAAGCAAAGTTGTAGGGTTTGAAATTTACACTTCGTTATTGGGCCAATTTGAACACTGTGTTTGAAGACAACGAGGAACAGATAAATGTATGCAAGGCAAATGAAGAAGCACCGTAATTATGAGAAGAAAACCACAATAACCCTAAAAGATACACAACATGTTCAGAAGCTGCAAGCCAAAAACGAAGGATTTCAGGTCTGTCGGATCAACTTAGCTAGTTACCTGCACAAAGGTCACGTCGCCACATAATTCATTAATAAAGCTACCAAACACAGTGTTCAAACCATCACTCTCCACACGAAGACCAGCCAGCACACACTCTAACTCACGCAAATAACGTACGCAGTGTGAGAGCATCGTCCTTATCAATTCCAGTAGTAGGTTGAGGTGGCTCGCGAATGCCGAATTTGTTCAAGGGCCAAGTGAACAACTCATCAAGACTATGGAGTTGACGCATTCGCATTAAGCCAAAACGTTTTGTGAGGCTGTTACAGCGCTCGGAATCGGCAAGGATTTTTGGCACAACGACAACTTTTCCCGCCTCCAGGGCATGTCTGATTAGAGCAATTGTGTCCGGCTCGTAGGAGAAGCTAACGAATATTGAAACACCCTTACAGGTTTTAAAGAACTCGTGAGCTAATACCTAAAAGAGTGAGTAAATAAAAATTAGAAGATATGATTCACAAAAACATAATAAAGAGGCTATACCTTCTGAAGGAGAACCTGGGATTTTCTTTTTCGTATGGACGGAGGAATATTGCTCAATATGGACTTCATATACTGACGAAGTTCCTGTTTATTCTGCAGCAAGAGACACGAAATCAAGTACGTGTGCAATTACGTTGGGCAAGTGCTATAAAGCGCGTTTTGAGTATTTGTGTGCGGCTGATGTACCTTCAATTTCCTGACACCATGTGGACATTTTTGCGCTTGAGAGACCATCGTCATGATCTGCCCTAAGTGATTGTATTTCAAGCACTGATTTGGAACAGTTAGAGCAACAACAGGGCCAAATCTATCAAGTCACCAAAAGAAATTTTACCAATGAAGTGTTTTAGCTGCCTTGTGGCGTCTTGCGTAGCGTGTTGATGAAGCGAATACAAAAACCATTCACATTTACTGAGACCTTTACCACCAATAACAACGAAAACTTAATTTAACAGTGACAAATTTGATTTTGCTGTAAGCTTGTGCCGTTTCAATACACAAATAACAAAAAAAGATAAAGATGGAGAAAAGGGCGGCATTAACACATTAATCACAAAGATACGGGAAACACACACACACACTATCCAGAAATGTAACAAATAAATGCATACCTTGGCGACCATGGTCGAATCTAAAAGAGGACAAAACCTGTTACATTGGTGCAGGCGTGAGGCTCATCCCAGGCCTGCGACACTCAGACAACACCAACAGCAACAGCAGTGAGTGCAAATTGCAACATACTACGAACAAAAAGGACTAAAAACAAACGAGCTTGACGTATATTTTTACGGGCAGGGTACATTAAGTAAGCATATCCAAAAAATCGTTCAAAGAGGTTCGTTTGTGCTTTGCGGCCTTCGTGGTGCTTTGCGAGATTCGGACCTCAGTGCCAAGGTTCTTCTTCCTATTCTTTTTCGCGTTCTTTCTGCTACTGCAAAGTCGGAGTGTCAACACTAAAGCGGTTACTTACGTGGGAGTGGACGGGGAAATCATGCTAAAGAGATCACCTGGTGACGCCCCATTATTCGGCTTACGATTCCTTTGAAAGGTGAGATTTATAAATAAATTGTAAACTTACAGAGCAGCTGGAAATGTTTTGGATAAATTTGAATAGGTGCATCTACTGGCACCACAGAATCGACAACTGAGTATCTAAACATGAGATAATGACGACTGATTCTATGCATGCCTCCTTGACCTCATTTGCAGATGCGGTTCTGGGTTTTCGCTTAATCTCTTTGACCCGATACGAACGATCTGCAGTGGACATAGTCCGGAAACATCCCAGGCAGACGTCAGCACAACAACTTTGTCCTACAAACGATTTTTGAATTAGAAAAATTGGACGACTCACGGAATGGAAGGAGGGATCTGACATGAAGATACCTAAAAACAAAAAGGAACTGGATGAAGTATAAGATAGAAACAAACAAATTACACTGCCATTGCGTTTCTTCTCTAGAGATTAATTTTAATCGAAAAATGTTGGTCAAGTCTATCAACATGCAAACTAACTTGTTGTAAAGCTGATCTAGCAGGGTGTTTCTAAAAAAATTCCGCCTCAGAAGACAAAGCTTCGTTGTCTTCTTGTTAAGTTCATCATTTTCCATCTACAAATTTAAAAAAAAATATTCTGAAACCTGACCTACGGTTTTACAAACATCATTTTAGGAGTAGTTGGCTGACTTCACAGTAAAATTTTAATAGTCAGTGCCACATAATTGTGTATGCTTAATTTTGAAACAAAGAAAACATTGGAAGCATGTGTACGTGGTCGCACACACCCTCAGTATCTAAGCTTATTTATAAATACAAAGCCATGTATGCGGTGTTATACTTCTGGTACGCTGGTACAGAACAAAAATCCCACTCAAAAGCCGATTAAGGCTTTACTAATGACATCAGATAGCTAGATTTCGCACTCTACTATCCCGAAATAACAAGCCTTAAATCCCACAGATGCTAATGTGCTTTCACGCTTTTTTCATCGATCTCACCTCCTTCTAACAAATTTATAGATTAGAAATGATAGCAGCACTCGAGGAGCATATTTCATAATAGTCCATCTTAAACCGGATGATGGTCTTGCAGCCATGCTTCAACAACTCCAAATCATTCTGCATTGGCACAGTTTACGGGAAAGAAGGCGCGGTGTTCTAAAGAATTTTGGTAAACGTCGTGGTATTTAGAGAGCTAGTTTTCAACACGAATCTATTCAGACCTCACGTTTTGGAGTACTTGTGAGCTCACTTAGCTTCATTAACACCGGCGAGCACAGAAAGCAGAGCAGGATGGGTGAACTGCAAACAATGGTGCAGGTCCACCACACTGAGCAGCTGAAGGAAATCCAAACAAAGTTGATTAAAACCCTGTGCTCAGCACCGAGATAACGAATCACGTCCAAACCTCTAACGATAATACACATGAAAGATGCTCAGAGGATGAATACTCGTGATTATGTCAACGGTCTACTCATGTGGCACTGTGATCTAGGTAGACCTATCGTGTCACATTCACTCCCATGAGGAGTTAAACTTAAAAAGCAGCAACAAGGGTGATAGAGATGATTTTGTTTTGAAAGCGCTTCCTTGTACACCAAAGGTTGACAAGGTACAATGTTCGCAACGGAGAAGCTCACGTGGTAGGAGCGAGGACTGAAACGCTAGCCATGGCCCGCTAAATGAGGGCCAGATAACGACCGAAATAGGTGCTCAGTAATGAGCAAAGTAAAATAAACTTCATGGACGCAAGATAGTACGTAATTTCAGAGGAACTCAGGTAAAGCCAGAAATCACGTAAATTCGGAGATTTTTGTGATTAAGAATTAAAGTTTATCCGAACCAGCGTACTTGGATTGTGGCCAAACGAAACCAACAGTAGTTAGTTACCTATTATGCCCTCGTTTAAACGACTAAATTGAATCATTGGCGTGTGTTCGAAACAAACAAAACGGCATTTTCATGTGACAATGTATTTTAAAAACCAGAGAAAATTCTAAAATTTTAATCCCGGTAAAAAATCAAAAAAGAACAAGCTTTCTGCCAATAAAAAAAGAAATACATCAGAGCACTTGAGTATACTGATTAGAAAAGATTGTTAGTTGATTAATGATTCATTTTACATGAAATCATGTAGTTAACAATAAATAATCAGCATCCAGGGCCATGGTAACGAAAACAAAAAGTCAACAGTTTTTTTCGGTTGTATCAAAGGATGGGAGGATCACAGGCATCATGTTCGAATGATCTGGGTTAGTTTGGCAATGCTTTCATCGGTCTTGATATGGTCGTACGAGGGGTGGCTTCGCTGGTAAAGTTTCAGCAAGTTCTGGTAGACGGCAACTTCAAAGGCGATTCCCTGCTCGATTATTCGATTCACCACGGCCTAAAGAGTGAGATTATGAGAAGAAGGGCAAACAGTAGAAAAGATGTCATTTTTATGTAAAATCAATCGTGACAAGTCACGCCCAATATCATAATCGACGTGCATCCAGGTACCTCACAAATGATCCGCGTGTCTCGGCATGTGAACATAGCTCAACGCGCGGTGTAACGGGGCCGCCAGTGCAATATGGGGACTCCTTTGGGAGTTTGAGTCCCATTATAGGGACTTGGACATTAAAACGATACAGTCGAATGTTGTTAAAAACTTAATTCGAAAAATAGGTGGTCTACACCGTCAAATATACAGGCGGACTCACTTCAGGGGTCAGGTAGAACAATTCGTAGAGTTGCTTGACTCGAATTAAATCCGATTCATGATTTTCCGTCAGCAAAGCCAAAACTTGCTGCAGCTTGTAGATATTTCGACACATTTTGCGGTTGCCATTCGCGTTCATTCGAGTAATGTTTGGAATGAGGCGAAGAAATATTTGTGATATGAAGTCGCCAAGACCGTCAAAAATGAACCTGGAAAAAATACGTAACGAGGGAATAGTTTGAATGAAATCTATTTACAGAAGTCCTACATACTCATGTAGGTTAGCTTTTAACCAGATTTGCTATTCTGAAAAGATAACCAGATTTCTACTCTAACAAAGAGGGAACACTAAGGTGTTGTAATTACGTTGATTATTTTCACCAAAATGGAACTTTTTAATGGACATTACCAGGTTCAGTGCATTTGACCGACAAAAACGTTAGTGAACATAGAATCGTGGAAGGGGGGGGAGGGGAGGGGAGGGGAACGGATGCACCAATAAACCTAAGCCACAAGATAAGCGTGGCGCCATATGGGCACATACTAAGTTATACAGCTAAATAGCGACTTTATCACTGGAAAGCAACCAGACTAGTCATTTTTATCCAAACTTACTGACAATAAGCAATTGCATTAAATTTAAGAAGCATGAAAATCGAGGAAGTTATCGGAATTAATGTAATTTGGGATGAATCCTAAACAGTCAAACTACTTAAACGAAGTTCTACACTCACTTAAAAGCATACAGGGTGTGCAATTACAGGAAAAAGTTGCAGCATAACCCAAAATAGCACGCTTTGGCAGAGCACCGTAGTCTTGGTGATAGTTGGTTGTCAGTAGTAAATTGTCAACAGTCAAAAGAAAAACAAAAGATCGGGCTTCAGTGATTGACCCATCCACTTTGAATATTTCATTCGTTTTTTGACAGCTGAAGCTTTCATATAAAGAACTGCTGTTTTGCTGCTGTCAGTCAAGCAGAAATGTTAATTACTGCTAACCGCAATATCGAAATAATCTGAGATAGCAGGGGAAGCCAGTTTAGGTCGTTTTTAAGCAGTTACATGTGAGTGTGTGTGCTTTTTACTTACCGTAGTTCATGAGGGCAAAAAGAATGAAACAGAACCTCCTGCAGCTGATCCAAGTAAACAAGATAGCGGGTCACCTCGGGGTCAACGTCGACTTCGTCCACAGGGCACCAGAAGTTGGAAGTGCGCGGCAGGTTACCAAAAAAATTGTAGGCCTGGATGCGAACGTCCAGATAGATGGTCAGTATGCAGGCGTTGGAGAGGGAGGTCAGCTCCTCGGCTGCTGCAGCGAAGGGGGCCATGTCGAGACCGGGCACACTGCCCTCTAACCAAGTGAACCAGGTTTGCACACAACGCTCCAGCCAATGCTAGGGAATACGAGAGAGTGATCGGATATACCCACAAGTTTTATTTATTCGGAAGGGGTAAAAGTATATGGTAACGTTGGGGACTGCACAAAAAAAAGTCAGAAACCACACCAAAACCGACAGCTCCCACCTCGACTTATGCTCTTCACCCTCAGAGGGAAAAAATAGTGATCGTACACGGTGGAGTGCACGTCAGTAAACAAGTGCTCAACAAATAGTTGTTTTAATCTACTCGTCTTGGATTTTTTGGGGAATTGTGAAATGAAACCATTCACTGCAGGAAAGTATACGATTTCAAAACTGAAACAATGAATCACCATACAACCTTGATTAATGTAGTTAGGACACATTACAACATAGCCACTAAAACAGGGCTGAATCATAGATAAAACAGCAGAACGGTACGATGCTTAAACTGTATCAAACCACAGCCTGTTTGCAGCGGACGAAGAAGCCCACGAGCCGCCGACGCGACAGCCCATGTGTGTGCGTGCAAAAGGCGAGTAGAAACTGCCAATGTAAAGTGGACAAAGGCAGCTCCAAAGGCCTTTCGGGATCACGCAAACACTCTGACCAAATCTCAAACCTGAAACGAACCGAGTAGAGGCAGACAAGCTGTACAATGAAGTCACGATTTTCAGGCCTGCATACCAGCATAGACAATGTAACAAAGAGGCTTAAGTGCTATTAGTTAGCTAAAACTGATCAGCAAACCACGCCTCAACAGATAATAACAGTAGCATTACTTCATGACCAAACCAAACGCGGAGAAATTGGCTCGGCAAACGGCTACGTCTGTGCTTGTAGAGAATACAATGTATGAAGTCATCCGTTGGTGAGTTACATAGATTTGTACATGACCAAATTAGGTTTTTTAGAGTGCAACAGCGACCTACAACTGACTCCCGTAGACGCCCCATGGCTTTGACGGTTTGCATATTGGCAGTAGGCAGGCAGAGCTCGGAGGACGAGCCAATCTCGTCTCGAATCATTTGAAGCAATTGGTCCATCTCCTTTACCGCTAGGCGAGTCGCCTCTCGTTCGTGAAGTAGCTAAAGGTAGTAAAACAGTTAGCAGGTCATAGGCCTACGAAACAGGCAATTTACCGAAACACAATTGTGTCGATGGTTGCTAATATTTTCGGCCAAGAATAAACTTTATGATACTATAACGAATAGTTATTTACAATAGTCTAACTGAGTGGCTAGGACCTGTAGGGCTCCGGCATTTTATGTTAAACCACGCCGGGGCCAATGCGTCAATCTAGGCCGATTATTCTACCTCGGATGCACACGAAGATAAGAAGACCGAAGAGGACGAAGAACAACCGTTTACTAGACAGCCCAACCTAGTTGTGTTGTGCTGATTGAAACAGTTGAGTGAACTAGTGAGCGGGTGGTGGTGGTACATACAGACCATAAATTGGGGCCTTTGAGTATCATCATAACTTATCAATGGAAGCATATGGGGTCAATAAGTCATTATACGCAGAAAAGGTCGAAAAAATTCCGAGCACTAGAATCAATATGGCTTATTATCTTTTGAGAGAAGTATGAATTCGTGCTCACAAATCAAGAATGCCGTTCACTCCTGTAAGAGTCCATTCGCCACAACCAACGCATGGGAACACGGCTGAAAAATAATTCATACCTGTCGAGAATTAAAATTATGTGAACGGGCATGAGTAAAATAAGCCAGCGCAGTAGAATGGATTCCCGATTCAACGGAATTTGAAAAAGTAAAAACGTACCATGTCAGCGTGCTTTGGAAGGTCGCCATTTTGGGCGCCATCACTGGTGCCCGGAGCAATGCCGTCCTCGGCAACGCCGTTGAGTCCAAAGGAGTTAGCGAATGGGATCGCCTGGAGGCTGGGTCCACCAGCAAACACTGGCTCACTGCGCCCGTTGAGACCGAGATTCGATAGACCGAGGAC
Source organism: Mesocestoides corti (assembly GCA_900604375.1). NCBI lineage: Eukaryota > Metazoa > Platyhelminthes > Cestoda > Cyclophyllidea > Mesocestoididae > Mesocestoides > Mesocestoides corti. The sequence continues at coordinate 142,948 of UXSR01005246.1, forward strand.
GATGGCCGCGGCGGAGCTAAGACCCGAGCCCGCGGCGGAGGACTGGTGCAGCTCACCAGAAACAGTGGAGTTTTTTCGATCCACCGCACCCGGCTGAGGATCGTGAGGGTTACCCACGGAGTGGGCAGTGCTGGCAGTTACGAAGGCGTCAGCTGCCACCATTCGTTGCCAAACTGGAAATTTTCTGTAAAAGATAATCACAATGACCGAACAAGGTTCCTGGTGGATATCAAAACTGTTGATCCTATCAACCCTGCTCGTGGCTTTGGTGAAAAGATTGGAAAACAAACAAAATTAGCATTGAAATTTAGGCAATTTGTCAGCTTATTTAACTTAATTGCACAGTAAACACTATAGGAGATAGCATAAACGTGACAATGAGTTGACAGTAATAGTGAAGTAGGTCAGTAAACTGGTGGCCGATGTGGGCTTAGTAAAAAGGTAAGTTGCAAAAACTTCTATAGAAACAAATGTTTTGTCAGTGAATGATAAATTGACCTAATCATCACTGATTTTGCAAGAGCGAGTGCCCAGGTATTTAATGCATGAAAAAAATTAGCTCACGTCCAAAATCTGCTGACATCTTTGTCTCGTGCCCAATCAGCACTTGGAATGGTTAATCCAGTAGCTCCAGAGGTACTAATGCCTATAAACAAAAAAATATCGACAATTTAAAAGTGAAAATATAAAAATTACGAAGCTGTGAGTGTCTACCAAACGAAAGGCGATGCCACTATTGGGAGTTAACTTAAATGAGTTCATGTTCACTGACACAGTCGGCATGTGGCAATTTAACATTCTGGCAAAACACTGCTAAGTATATGACGTGACCGTCAGAAAATCCAATCCTTATCAAAAACGCATTTTAGATACCTGGGCAGAAACTCGCCAGGAATGTTCAAAATGCCAGCAATTTTAAACACGCAGCATTAAAGACTCACTACGGTAAGCAGATGACGACCAGTTGAGAAAGGTTTCAAGAAGAGCCAGGCCTATTTTAGAGCAGTTGGTGGCATAGTCGGGAAGAGCAATGGCCATGCCATTGGTCTCACCCAAGGCTTGGTTTGTTAAATAAGCAACCTGAAATACAAATAAGCAATCCTTATTTTGGCCAAAAGATGAAGGACAATGGACGAATAACGTCCACATGACTTGGCAACAACTAATTGCGATAGCAACCAAAGTGAATTGAGAAAAAGGCAATATTGTTGCGGAATATTAGTCTATGGGGAACCTGGCAGCCAGGAGCAATAATAAGGGCGCTAAAACAGCCAGCATTTTAACAAACAAATCAACATTGGTGTGCCTAATGGAATACGGGGGCTCGTTAGGAGTAAACAGGTTTCTAGTGTGAGAGAAGAACCATGATATGTTTCATTATTTAAGATACAGGAGCATTAATAGTTGAGGATGTGATCTACGGCGGTCAAATCCTAATTTATCTTGATTTTAAATTATCAACAAATTATAACTACATTAAATATGCGATTTGTGACACAAGAAACCAAAAAAAATGCAGGAAGATTTACAACAGGAGTGGAAACAGCTTACCAATTCAAACTCATAGAAATATTTTGAATCACATACTACGATTTAAACCAGAACACACCCGTATCCCTGCATTAATCACGACCACTAGCAACACAAAAAAGAGAATTCCAACTATTTATAAAATCACTATGAATATCAAATGAAGACTTACCAAGAGAATGGGACGCTGAAGACCGAGCTCTCGTTGTGTCTGCTGGGAAACAATGGCTGTCAAGGCATCCGGACCTGGGAGACAATTGAAACTGTGGTGTCATCTTGATGATAAAAATTTAACTAAAGCGTTGATTACACAGGATCGATCGAATAGTCCATGAATTAGCGTTAAAGATGTTGGACTTTCGTCGTTAATATGACAGCAGATGAAGCTAGGCAATCACTGAAACAGCAGTTTAGGGAAACTAGGCATAGAAAAATGTCGACAGAAATGTGACATTGGCACATCAACAGTATCGTATTACTATGATTTTTAGATTTTTCTTTTATCTTTACTGTTTGGCGACAGTGACAATTTGGGTAATTCTTGATAGGTACGACCCAATAGATACAAGTTGTATGGAGAAAACGGGTGAATCGCATGCGCCCTTACTGGATACGGCGAGAACAAGAGGCCTCCGAAGTTCTACTTCAGCCTCCGGCAGATAAAGGCGTTCGATGAAATTTAGTAAGAAAGTTCTGAGCTGGCAGCGCAGCGTGAGTCTGAAAAAAAAATAGTGACTTGTGGTTCGAGCTTTTTTGTTAACGATGAAGAAGACATAAAAACCCGTCCGCAAATGGCGTAAACAGAGCGTGCAATGATGACAATTGTACAAGAAGACAGACTAGGCTACGGCAAAAGGCATACACCCAGAGTTTATCCGCTACCACCTAAAAACCACTCAAGTGGTTAAAGAAGTGTTACAACGAATAATACGAAGGAGAAAAACCAAAACCGTGAGGAGCAAACGAATAGTTGAAGAAAAACTTAACGATATTACTAAGTCCATGCAGAAATCTATGTAGAACTTACTGAGGCTCATCAGATCCGAAATCAGCACTGCATACGGGAAAGGGAATTCACAGTAGTAATAACGATACGCATTATTGTAGACCGACAAACAGAAATGTGAGAACACAATGCACGAAAGGAAAGTCCTAGTTTAATTCTTCAACACTTAATGAGACAAATTTTGGCGCCAAATCAAACTTGTACTAGGTAGTAACGATATCAAAACAGTGGTTAACTCACGGTGTAGTATTTACCATTCAAAATCGTTTAAAACTAAAAATTAACCTACACACAATTACAGCAGCTGATTATATAGATATGATGAGTAACTCATGTAAAAAGATTAAAGTATTTCCCACATGGATACGGCACTTTGACGTACTTTTTTGGAATCATTTTCTGAGCGCCCATTGCCATGAAGGCGCCTTTGAGGCCTTGAGTGATGGAAATAGACCCAGTGCCGCCTCTACCCGCCCTAGGCGGTGGAAGCGGTGGAGGGTTTCGACTACTGGTTGTGGTCGCCTCCGCCTCCTCGTTACTCAGGGCCCGCTGGAAAACGCTATTGACCGAAATCGGCTGCATTTCAATGACACGAGCAAAAGTGAGCACCATAGAGTAGATACTCTTTACGTTGTCAGCAGAGGGAAGACATACAAGTGGATAGCTTCTAGATACATCCGCTTGTGCACTAATAGCACCGTCGGTGTTTATTGATTTGCTTTCAATCGAGTCCGCTGAGGAAAGATCCTAGGTAAGGGGCAAAAAACCCAATGTGTAAAATGACTGTGCTTGAACAATTTGATAAGTTTGTAGTGAATCGTGTTGATTGCCTACTCATTCACCCCTCTGTGTGTACCACCACCACCCGCCTTAACCATGTGACCATTCAGACGTCCGTATTTCTACCAGTACACTCGACTGTACCAGTCAACACAACACAGCTTGGTTGAGCGGTCTAGTGAACGGTTGTGCTATCTCCGCTCCGGTCTTTATTTTCGCGGGAACACAGGGTAACGTATTCGACGTAGACTGTCGCAGTGGCCCCGGCGTGGTTCAAGTTAACATGCCTGGGCCCTCAACAAGTTTAAGGCATTTCTCCACTCGATTTAGAAATGGACCATCCACCTTAAAAACAGTGGCAGTAAGAGGATTTTTGGGAAAGACAAAATTAAGTTTCCATTAGCCTTGGCACGTCAGCAGGATCGTGACATAGCCGCCAGTATCATAACATTAATCTCGTGTGACTCAACGACATACCGGATATTCCCATGCACCACAGCCTTTATCAACCTATAAAATTATATCAACAACCTCGGACGCATGTAAATTTCTGTCCACGAGCTATCCAAGTGATGGAAACTAATGACGTAAGATTGGGAAGCAAGACAGCAACGTTACTGCAGAATTTCAGTCCATCATAGCATGTAAAGAAAACCTACGAGTGGCATGTTTATGCGATTCTCCCGGAGATAGCTATTCACACTCAGGTTATGTGCCGTTTTCGAAAAGCTGAAAAATGAACCCGCACCAAGTTCGCCACTGTTGAAGGCTGTCGAAGTATTTTCAGACGTGACACCTCCTTGGGAATTGGATGATCCGCCAGAATCACTGGTTGCACCCGAAAGGAATGCAGGTATGGTTCCCTTTCGCTTGCCCATTAAGACATTCAGGTCCAGCTTGCTTGCACTGAAATTGGCAGTGACAGCCACTGCAGCTGAAGCAGCGTTTTGCCGGGCGTCTGATGTCTGATATGAGGAATCAGGCGCTGTTTTTTGGTTTGATAAGTGAGTAGAAAGGACTGTTTGAACCTAAATTGAAAGTCGAGGAAATAATAGCCCTAAAATGTGGTACGGAAACTAGGACAATGTACGACTAGAAACATTGTTTTAAATAACAAGATAATCTCGGAACATCACTTCTCTATTGACAGTCAGTGGCAAGTTGTAGCTAAGCTAAGGGCTCAAGGCCTACGACTTCGAATTTAACCTAAAAGTTCAAAAGTGGGCTGTTAGGCCTATGACTGAATTATGCCAATGAACGTCTGTCACCCCCGCCAACGCAAGTCCGTTGCCTCCTTCACTCTGTACGATTCCGCCCCTACCCACAACACTGTAGTTAATACGTCGCATAACCTTCATTTGGTTCCTTTTGATTGAGACCACCAGCAGCCATTGTCCCTTCCCCACGTGTATTTCAGAGCTGGAGCAAGCAGGCGCGCAAGTGCACTGGGATTGAGCCGCCTGATAAATGATTTAGCCACCAAGAATTCGGGTTCCCTAAGTCACCTCGGGGCATTTTCGGTCGTAGACAGGCCCAATTGAGGCCAATATTACTACGAAATTCAGATTCTCAGCAAGTGGTGACCTGGTTCCAGTAGTCTCGATCTAGTGTAACAACAAACTATGCAAAATTCCACGTTTGAGGTCAGATTTACTGTGGTTACGGCAACAATACGCGAGTGAGAACATTCTGAAAGTGAGGGGTATGACGATGCCAACTTTCCGTGAAACACTCCGACAGGTACTACGTGATGTTGGGCCAAGCAAAGGGGCCAACTACGGAAAAAGGGCACGTCAGCTACTGACGAAAAAGTGGTACTTTTAAGACACTGAGAAGAAAGTATTAACGCTGAACACGACATGCACTACGTGTTTTTGACTAAATGAGCTGCCTGGCACGGTTAAAGCAAACGCAATGAAAGTGTCGTAAACCATCGAGAAAGACTACGAAGAAAAGTGATCTTGAACAGCGCTGGGTATCCTAGACCCAAAAGGCAGTAGCAGAGCTGCGATATGTTCATCGGGTAATGGCACCAACTGTTCAGAGTGATTCAGTCAGGGCCACGACCCAAAACCAAGAAAAAATAAAACAGTCCCCAGGAATGATTGATGACGACATATACCAAACTGCGGGGCCGGAACTCAGAGGGCGCCATCGGACAAACTGCAGTAGCCGAAACGTTTGAGACCTCTCATTCCTCCATACTGCATAAATTAACATACATTAATTCAAGCCTAAGCAGAAGGGGAATATTTTGCAGAGCCATTTGAGATTACGTGCTCAAAAAAACTCGAAGCATACCTTAAATAAAATTAAATATTTTAAATAATGGATAATAAAACCAACAAAATTGCTCTTAAAAGGAATGTCTGTCATCCTTATAAGCATGGAATTTTGACGTTATGAGGTAAATGAAATATTGAGAAGCGCTTCCGGGGGGTTTTAATTTTAGTGGTCTTTTTACACATGGTGACAAGAAAAAACGTTGCCAATGGGTTAAGGGACCAGTAAACGGGAAATCCATCTTTAAAATAGCACAATGACGTATTGATTATTATACCTTCGACAGTAATAAAAAAGAGCGGATAAATTTATTGTGGTTTTCGCAAGGAGCACCACTAAGACTACGAGAGGCTGTAGTCATGCCGCGAAACAACAGGCATCCAGTTATGGAGATTTAGCACAACTTATCCAAGAAAAAAGCCAGGATAAGTGTTGTCACACAGTGGTATTCAAAGCGAAAGGTAAAAAACGGCACTTACTTCTGATTGGATGTAACCCCAGATGTGCTCTTCAGAAAGAACATCCAAAAAGTCGAAGGAGACGCCAGGATTTTGCTAAATAAGTGGTAAAAGATAGGAGGACAACGTGAAGTTAGCACATTCAACAGGCAAGTAAAATATCAACTGATAAAATATATTTGGCAAAAAAAAAACAAAACTGCGTGAATGTGTATTGCAGTTCCAGGGATGAATAGGGTACAGAAAAATCGGGTACAGAGGGAGTCAGATAAACGACAATCAAAGATTTTTTTATATAAAAAAAGACTAACCTCCTTGATTTTTTTGATTGTGCGTAAGACCAACATGAAGGCATTGAAGTGCATGCAGAGAGAGGGAAACAGAATTTGCAACAATTCAGCCAAATATGTTGAATCAGGCAAACTCGACAGGGAAGAAAATTCTCCTTGTGCTGACAGACTAGAAAAAAAAAGCGATAGAAAAGCTGGTAACAGCATCAAATTCTACATGGCCTTAAGAACAGAGTCGCTTTGGAGTTAGGTAGAATTCTAAAACAGTTTTTTTACATAAATGACCAGTTATGCTAAGGAAGTAAAACCACACTTTGATCACCATTCGCTGGTTGAAATACAAGGCTACTTATAGTATCAAAAGTATCCCTTAGGAAGACGTCTGTCGAGAGGATCTAGAATGGATGGGACTTCGAAGGTCAACTATGCAATGCTGCAACGTATAAGAATGACACTCCCGTTTCAGCCGCACTATTGCGATAAAAGGCCCTACCATTCCTTAACAATTGCCCATTTGCTTCATGATCAGATGTCTATTTTTAGTTGATAACAATAAAGATGAAACGATAATTACTTCTACAGGGTAAAAGTTGGACAAAATACGTCGGCATGTGATTCATTTTAATGTTTTCTGACGCGTTTTTTCGTGTTCACTATCCGTTACAAATGCCGGAAAAGAAAATCTATAAAAAGATCATTATCAAAATCAGTGGGAAGAGGGAGTCAAGTCTTCAGTCCAAGCGCAAAATTGTCAACTAAAAAAATTAAAATTGCACAGAATATGTATTTGGAATGTAAGTTAGAGCAAACACAACGTACGTGCATTCAATTTCGGCAATTGCAGGAAGTGTGATCGAATTGTGAATGGCTTCAACTAAACCCCGAGCAGGCGCGAAAACTTCGTGACTGTTTCGGCCCACTTTTTGAGACGGCAGACCTGATAAATCTCCAACGACATCACCACTGTGAGCTTTCACACGCCAAGAAGAGAAAGCCTAGCAAAAATGGCAAATGTGGAAAACCACAATCGCATCAGACAATTTAAAGTCTGGAAATAAAACCAGTTTAAAGTTAACAATCTTAATTTTATAAAGGTTCGTAAGCAGAACGACTTCCAAATCAACCTAGAAGGAATGGCACGCCCTAGTAGCAAGAGGGCATTAAAGTAAATAGATGGGGCGAAGTGGTGCGATGTTAATGCTCGTACTTCGTATAATTTGCGACTATACATTCAGTGAAAATTCGCAGCACTATTGCTTAGAAAAGAGAAAAATAAACGTAAAATGGCATTTCAAATAGGCGTGAATGAAAGGTAAGACGATGATGCATGCAATGCCAACATCGGAGTTACAATCTCACACAGCAGACACGACGTTGTTCCAAAAAAACGAGTTTTGCTGGTGTGGAACAGATGGTTTTCTTCTCATCATTACGAATTGTCAAAATAGTGAAGACTAATACGTCAAACCAGTCATTGGGTCCTGGTTTGTAAACCGTGATTTAAAAATCTTCGCATCCAGACAAGCGGTGGGGATTATCAAATAAAGATCGTGCAAAGTAAACACTGTGATCGGGAATGGTGGAACTAGTGAATGACGGCCCTCATTCCTTGTTAACCCTCGTAGTGCTAGATAATGGAAGATGATGAAGAGGTGAAATGCGAGGTGGACAATTACAAAAATTGCGAAGTGTCCTGTTTCATCTGCAGTTACATGTTAATAAAAAGTGACGGCATAAATTACCGAAGTGAACACACGGGCGAATGAATCTGCACAAACCTCTAAGGTGCTCCTGTAAAAACAAGTCGGTGTAAATGCATGATTGAATATTTGGGAAAATATAAAAGAACAAACAGAAAAATAATCGTGAGTAACGTAAGCAAAAGGTAAGACAATGACTAAAGCTGCACTTTTAAATTGGTACGGCAAACCAAAAAAGCACTAATACAATGGCCATCTGACCTTTGAAAGTAGGGTAAGTTGAGTGAAGTTGTAGGTAACGGTGTGAGTGATCCTATGAAAACTGAAGCTTTACGCCAAGGAAAAAAACTAAATCCTAAGAAAGACGACGTTAATGAGACACATCAGATAGCTGTCATAATGGAAACAAAAAACAGCAGATAACATTTAAATTCAGAAGTTGGAGTTAGTGTTTCAAGGAAGATAAGCGCACAGTTTTCTATGACCAGAAAAATACCATGCAATAGGGGCAGACAAATACAAAAACAGTATAAGATTATAGAAACGAAATCTTCCGTACAAAATTTTAAGGAGTAATACGGAACAGAATAGATTCTATATACAGAATTGAACCAGAACTTATAAAGAAGAGTTGCTTGCTAAATACATGCTAGGTGAGTGCGACGTTGACAGGAAATCTTACAAACGAACCTGTGAAAGTTTCTGCAGCCGATGCAGACAGTGGGTCAATGCAACGATGGCTTCTGCCCACTGCCTCTTGTCAGTGATCATGCGATCTGCGGTTTCGCGAGTCGAGTCCACATAGCCGTAAGAGTGGTGCACCACCTTGCTCTTGGGCTCCCTTGACGATGCAAGGGCTCCGCTGGCCAGGCGCTTGGTCAGAAGGCCCGCAGCGACCGCCTGGGGATCTTTGAAGAGGCTCGAATCAACCTCAGGCGGATCGGATGAAAGGGAGCGCCAGTCGGAAAGTGGAAGATTGTTAAGCGCCATGACATCATCAGCTGCATGATTTCTCCCATCGGATGAATAAAACTCGGATAACTGGTCAGACAATTCAGATTTTGGACTGAAACACGAGAAAGGTAAAGTCGTAAATTGTTGTTACGTGCTAACAAATCTGTGTTCATACTAAGGCCAAAGCAGACAGTTTTGGTACATGCGACCTCAGACAGTGAACAAACTTTATTTAAGGCAAAACCGACTGCGATAAGACATGGTAAAGAAAAAAAATGCAAATATAAAAAAACCTATACGGTAGGTTAACAGATCATACTGCTACAACTAACGACCAAATCGCTTGAGACTACTGAAAAGCATGCGACGTACAGTCAATGACATTCTGAAAAGGGGATTGACTATGATAGCATAGGAAGGCACTGTCAGATTTAGCCATCCACACCGAGAGAGCCATGGTGTGCAAAACTAGGACTAACGCATCACCACAGTATTCACCACACCACACTTCTTGTGATGAATTTTAGATCAAGCGGAAGGAAATTTGCCATAATAGGGGGGACTGCCATAAATATCATGTCTTGTTTGAATAATTACATCGATTTTGATTTACAAAGTCATAATTTTTTGAGATCTTGTAATTTGTAGGGTATTTTGTACACCAACTTCTCTGGCGAGCAAGCAAAGTGATCACACGGATATAAAATTTGTCCCCAGACTAAGTGTTGGGTTTTTTACAATCGGAGACATTACTTTCTAGTAGGTAAACCGCAACGAAGACTTTTGTCACCAATTACTAAAGCGACGGGCTGATTGAATACGAGGAAAAATAAGGTTTTTCGCATTTCTTCAACCAGTGTCTGAAATGAAGAAATAAAAACGACACTTGACTTAGTCAAAGGTCTTCTTGGCATCCATCTATACTTTCACAACAGTATTAAATGCCAACGACAATAAGGAAAGCATTTTATTGGCAAAATTTAGATCAAGTCCTAAAGCAAAACAGTACGAAATACTTTTTATAGAGATCGCACGAATTTAAAGTTGCGAGAAAAATTATCCGAAACTGACACAGACACCTTTGGAAGAATAACGATGGGTAAAATTCGAACACGTTATGAGCATTTTTATCAAGTATTCTCTCAAAAAACGCCAACTACATTTTGAATTATAAGGGTGCATTTAATTAGGCTAGATTTTGAAAAAAAGGATTAAGGCATATGATTAACTGTACGCAAGCAAAGAGTAAAAAATTAACCTTTTTTCTAGTAGCAAGTTCAGCCTTAATTGTGTCTAAGGCTGGCACATGGTCCACTTCCTTGGCAATAACATCAGTTATTTTGAGCAAGTATTCTGTGGCTTCTGGCCATGCCTTAGCAGTGATAAGATTTTTCAAAACCTCAGGTGCTGCTCTAACACGATCGAGCACTTCAATAAGCTCAATTGAACGTCGCTGTTCAACCAATTCTAGCCAAAGACGGCGCAACTCTTCCCGATTACAACACAATAGGCTTTTGCATTGTCCAATGTCACGTTTCATTTTCTGAACAGCTTTGCGATTTTCTACAATCGCGATTGAGAAATAACATACAGATAACTAACTGTCAAGATTCTCAGAGACATCGCGATATACGTTCAAGATCTGTGTAACCTCAGTGTACTTTTCTAAAACAAATAAAAATTTAAACGGTTAGACACGGAAAAAAATAAACAAGAATAAAACGCACCATTTAAATACATATTTAAAACTTCTTCGGTTTCACCATAATCCCTTTCAAGAAGACGTCGCTTTCTTTCGCGTACTTCTTTGCTGCTACTACATTTGAGAAAATGTAGTGAGTTATGAATACTGACTTTTCAAGCAGACCGTGGATAAATGACATCAGATACGACGACTGCGTCTAGGAATCAGGTGTGATGCTTAATAAAAAGTGTGCTTACCATGTTTATTGTTGAAAGACGGACAGTTTCTACAACAAACATAATCGTATTACTACGACTGCAAAATTAGAACGGTTTACTCGAACACGCTTGAATATAACAACAACGCTACGGGGGCTGCTGTTACGTGAATAAAACCCAAAATTTAATTTAACGTCAGATTAATCGGAAACAATTACGATAATCGATGAAACCCAAAACGTGCACAAATACGACGTCAACAAAATTGCGATAAATAAGCATGAGTAATGTCACAATTTTCTCAAAAAGACATAGATATTATAAAATGAATCTTTTTCAAACAGCATTAGTCGAGGAACACAACAGTACAACCACTGCAGCAAATTAAATGGTACATTAACGGGGCGACAGATCAAAACAGGAAACTGACATTCTATTAGGAAAATCTTTAACATAGTATTAGACAACGGAAAAAAACATGTTCCTAATTAGTTGCCAAACAGAGTTCTGAATACGACAAATACTATCTCCCTGTGCGGGGCAAACACACTACATTAACTAGAATTTGCACCAACAGAATGACGGGCTGCCTTAGTACTATATAATACTTGAGGCTATTAGGTTGCTAAGAAAGGATTCATTTGGCGAGTTCTACGCACCAGTAATGGTATAGGCTAAATGTTGTTCGAAAATTTGATATTAAAAATTGCATATCTTCCTAAATAATTAACAAAGCTTAAAGCAAAATAAATGCGATTGATTAATGACGTCATCGAAGTCGTAGTACTGCACAATTTATTCACCCCTTACGAATTTCGTATAAATCGCATTAAAGAAAAGGCGATTTCTTTGAAATAAGCCAATTCAGGTCAAAAAAAGAAAAATTACTATCGCTTTACTAATTTATGAACGCGTATTTTAAATCGTAGTAAACTAAAGTGCATTGCCCCAATTTAATGAAAAATGTTGGTAATGTGTTATTCCCCCCCAAAAAAATACAAAGAAAAATAGAATGCTTTTAGCAGTTGTACATGCGGCCAAAACACTGACACTTTAGTCTCCGGTTTTAGGGCTTTGTAATATTAAACTTGACATGTGATTTTGTGATCAGTGGGAAAATGTAAGCCTCGATTGTCACTTTTGTGTCAAAGCAAACAAAGAGCTTATTCCCAAAAAAGTCATATAAATTACGACTCCTAATGTCTTTTGTAATTTTTTAACAAAAGAATTGTATGACATGTTCCGGATCGCAGGTGGCTAATTGTATATTGCAGCCATTAAATCAAAAACTTATTCAGGAATTTCAAACAGCACTATCATTTATGACAAAAATTGTCTGTATAATCACCTAAAGGTGGGGCTGATTTTCCTACCAGTCAAGCAACCAAATGAAGGCAACAATCTTTACGCAAAAAGACATTCCGCATTATTTGATGGATGCACCTAGCCATGTTAATAGAGCGTTAAAAAAAATATCATTTGGATGCGATTGTGACTTGTATGCATAATTAGATTTAATAATAATATCCTGTAAAAAGCGTTCATTCATTAATCCCTGCCGGCTATCCATTTTTCATTTGTAGATATGTATAATATAAGATTCATCATCTAGGGCTTGTAGTGCTTTGGAAATACTTTGATTAATTATTTGTTACATTAAGGACCAGAAATCAAGACCATGTCAAGGTAAGTGAGTAAAACTTTTAAGATGCAACTGTAACTGTCCCATTTGGGATAAACCACTCAAAACATTTATCCAACTATAGCCATCATATTTCGATGGCACAGTTTTTTTATCTATGACTCATCGCTTGTTTTTTTTCGATTAATATGATAACGTATTTTTAAAACATCCTTCAGAATTTTGAAATGCTGCTCGTGAAATTAGTATGGAAGTACTTGCCCGAATATTCTATGACTTCACTAATTAGGATAACAAATGCCAATAGTTTTTCGCATACTCCCATAGAATCTTTGACGTAGATGGATAGTTTTGAGACAGAATTTTTATACGACCATTAAAAAAATAGGGCACGGTAGGCTTTAATAAAAAAAAACACGTTTTTACATGACTTTACGTGAGCACCAAACTCGACTCAAAATTTTGTTTTTGGAATCCAAAATAAGGTCCTTAGAGTTGATAACTAAATCGTTTTTACTAACTTTAAATTATATACCATTGAGTAATATATGGTGACATATGATATGCTGGTAGGTAGTTCGAAAGTGCCATAACATTTAATTGATTTACTAATAATTTAAGTGGATTTTCATGCACTCAGAGTTCAAATCCATCATTTCTTTAAATATTGCTAAGTATTCGCAATGCCTTCGACAAATTTTGCATGTATTTCTAATAAATAAACCACACCTTAGGTACCTGAACGCATTTTTTCAAATTTATGAACGTACACCTCGGTTGTGAATATATTTTAAGCCACCGGTCAACGACCATTAATTTGGGTTAAAGATAAACATGCTGAGTCAAAATACACATGTTTAAAGCAAACACAATTATGTAGATTGGATTTGCATTGATTGCACCTTCAATCCACTTTGTCTCCTTAAAACCGCCTTTGGCTCTTTCGTGCTTGCCTTGCTTAACTCCAACTCTAATTTTTCTTTTCTGCCAGATTAAATAAGTATTAGTGAAGTTGCACGAGCATCGTATTTATCCGTATTGAAAATACCGAAAGATTTCCTAATATTTTGGTTTTTACAATTTTGACAAATCTGCTATTAGCACCATCACTCCCCACTAGATATCATTCAACTTATATTTGAATTATTTATTATGCATTTAGACTGCGTATACACAGTAATCTTGAATTAATTTCATGATACAGATTCAGAATTTTTTGTATTTAAACAGTTAATAATTTGGCCTATAGTGTGTGGACAAGTTTTGATGACCAATAGAGATTTAGTATTATTTGACTCAATCATAGGCTGTTTGAAACCGTCCGGGTGTCCACTTTTGGGTTCAGACACGGATTTGCATTCTGCCTGTCATGTAAGTATATCTAGGTAACATGTCTAACAGTATGTCTGGGCTTGCATTTTTTTTCAAATTAAAACGGAGCATGGCTGTTCACAGACATCAGTGATATTATTATCGTTAAACTCATGCTTCAACGGACACTAGGTACCCACCTATCATGCGCACAATAAATTGCCCTTAACGCTTATATCTCCACGAATCTAGCAGTAATTGGCTGAAGACACCTGTTGCAACATTTGTGGGCATAATTGTGTTTTCTATGTTTCCTTAAGCTAAATTTATTTTCTTTCGTCTAAATGACCAAGTCCTCATCTGGCAATTTTGAGATAAACTACTTACCCTTTGTATTGCGTAGCACTTATATCGAAGCATACATATAAAATAAATCAAAAGCACTTGTAATATCTGCACAAGTTTTATGAAAGTGCCAACGTCAATATTAATCGTGATCCTATTTTAGAAGGGAGATGGTCGGCGTCATTCTTGAAACGCTCAATTCTAAGAAATTGATCGCTTTCGGGGTTTTCATTTTGCTTGCACAAACAGCGTTTTTCCTTATTGGTGGACTTATTTCACCCGCACCACATACCCACGAGCAAATTCTCCTTTCAAGATGTATCGACAGTGAAATCTCCCCTGAAACCAACAAGTGGTATTTCTTGAGGCCACAGTCATCAAACCATACCTGCAAGGAGATACCCAGCGACATTCCTCTGGAAGAATTTGCTTCAAATGCAACCGTTGCTAAACAAATTGTTTTTGTTGCCCAATTCCCTCACCCTAGGTCTGGGTTTGACCTTAAGATGACACGTTGGTTCCAACAGGTGATTGCTGTTCTCTACCTCGATATCAAAGAGCAATATGGCATTAAGGTATGCGACTTCTTGGTTGCGATAAACACATTTATTGCGGTATTAACGCCGGTGCAAGTATTCCAAGACCTAGATGCGCGCTTCAGTTTAATTAATATTATGAATAGTAGGGAAATTTAAATATAATCCACTAGCTACGAAATATTTGCTGTGGCCTCAACACGGTTTACAGAATTTAGGTCCACTTTGAAGGTTAGCAGTCAGGTAAAACATGTAATCATTTGGATGTACATAACACCCATGTTACATTTGATTCGTTTCGACCATTTAAATCATTAGTTCCCAGAAGCCGTCACTTTCCAAGACGGACATTCAATTCTTTTTGTCTGGGCTTAACCTAACGGCGGTTTGCTTGATATACGTTTTAGTCTGTTTTCACTGTTAGGCTGATTAGGTTTTTCATTTGAAAAATGATCTACAGTCTCCTGTTTAGGTGATGTTACCTTATAATTAATTGTTGCTGAAGTCGCTTAGCTAAATCTTTAACTCTCACCAGCCTAACTTTTTGTCAGGTCAAGGAAGACGCGTGGCTGACCTTTGATGTGAGGCTGGGGTATCGCAACGATGGGGACCCGCTGGAGGCCTGGAATGAAATAGCACACTCTCGAGAGATGCGCCCACTCAACTGTCATATCAAGGAAGACGCCGGTGATTTACCAGTAGCTGAACATAGCCGAAATGAGGAAGCAAGGTTCTATGACTGCGAGGTGATGCCACTTTTTACACTGGGCAACTGTCATCATCAAAATTACTTGGTTAATATTCGTATTCCTCGTGATCCCGCCAACAATATTAACCACGACATCGGACTCATCCAGGATGTCTGGATGGTGGAAATCCATCAGAATGGTGGTTTTACCACGGTAAATTTAAATGGCCTTGTGTACACACGAGGCGAATATTATACTTTTTTATCTTCTCTGATCGACCATGACTTTTTCCTGTATTCTATGCTACTTTATGACTTTAGGAAATGACATCCGATTCAATAATGGGTGTTAAGTAGGATCTAGTTTACACGCTTTCCCTGTGTGCTCTTTTAGATTTTCTCCAACTCGTTGTTTTCTCTTATTTAAATTGCTACGTAAATATTTAAAGTATTGCGTTTCTTCCTTGCCGCAAAAACCATAGCAATCGAAATCAGAAGGAACCTTTTGTAAAAGGTCAGGTAGTATCTATTTATTTAGGGACTCCTGTGGTTTTTTTTTAAAACATGCCCGAAGTCCGACCTGGTTGAAACTTTTAGGGTAGCTTTTGTTGTGTTTTACGTCGAATAAAAGCGGTTGGCCCAGTGACATCGGAGCCACTTGACGTCCACTTTTTGCACCCGTCGTTGTATTCGAGGCCCGTGCAACATTATCGCTCTTATTGCGGCTCATTGCACTGTCTTACATGTAATTGTATCTGCTGAAAAAAAGGGGCAAATAGGCGTCTGTCCGACTTTGTGTGTTTTTGTGAGTATATTTGTTCTCAACACGGCGTTTAGCCTTTGTTTCGTTAAAAAACTAATTCCACAGAGATAATCTTAGGATTCCATTTTATTTAAAGCGTTCACTGTATACGCTGATCCCCTTCACGTTGTTTTGCTCTCAAGTGGGCTTAAAACGTTATAGAAATCTGTCAGCAACGGTGACAAAAACATGTGGAAGTGTAGGTGGCTCGAAAATGCATAATTTCGGAACTATTGGGTGCACTTAGTGTCGTTTACCTTTCACTTATTCCTACGGTTCTAGCAAAGAAGTAGGCTGTGCTTCATTTGTGAAACGGCGGAAATGCAGGTAAACATCGTCGAGATGTCCCCTCTAGTGACGTGGAGACGTGGTTTTATTACGGGTCGAATGAAAATCGGGTGGCTTTGTTGCCTTAACTTGTGAATATGTTGTAGTCGGCACTTCTTCACTCCCCTTAGTGGCTCCCTTACTTCTAATCAGAACTTGGGTCCGTACGCTAGTCCGGGTTTCAAATCGATTTGAGAAAGACTAAAATCATTTCCCACTGCATTGTAAACCACACGCGTTAACATACGCATTTACCTGTGAAACCTGTGCTTTAGTCACTGCAAGTGCACACGGTGACTCATGAATGGTTTCTATTCGATCACAACCACCCGTCTTCACGTGGCCCGCTGTAAACGCACATCATTCCTTCAATTGTCCACTTTCCTTAGGCAATGCTAACGCAAAATATTCACACGATTTATTCCAAGTAACTTTCGTATCAGTTGTTTACATCCCTTTGGGAATCACAGTAATCAGTGAATCGTGTTTTTTGGACGCTCCATCAAAACCATTTTATAGATCATAGACGAAAAGTACTGGCAATCGCAAGTGTAATTAAAGTTTTTTCATTAAAGTTGCATTAAAGTTTTTCATGCTGAAATTTCACTGCAGCTACTTTCTGAATAGGACTGTTTAATTGACTAGGCCGCGACATCGATTTGAAAAAAAAGATGAGTAAAAAAGCGAATTACTTTCGCTAGCAATGGACATTAGTAATTTTTAAAACCATTCAGATGCTGGCATTTTTAACATTATTCCGTCCGCAGGTGTGGTTTGCCCTCAAGACTTGCCTATTTCCAATCGCACTGGCTGCCGTAGTCTTCTTTTGGCGTCGAGTTTCTGCACTTCAGCGTTCACCCACGTTGATGGAACGCACTGTATTTGCCCTCGGTTTGGTGCTTTGTATCTTTAACTGTCCGGTGGAGTGGCTGTCCCTCAAGTGAGTGATACGTTGATGTTGAAATTTTCATCTGCACTCTTTATGCGTGGACTTTTAACACGCTCGAACGTTTGATAGGTTAGGTTGGTGATTGCTACCTCAATAACATCATAGCAGTTGTACAACATATATGTTTGAAACATCTATCTACCTTGGTCAAGTCCTAATGACTCCGTAGGCATTTCCTACCTCAGCCCATCATTGTATCCTGTACACCGGTTGCGAAAGCGAATAAATTTAAATTGGCTATATTTCAGTGACATGTCCTGCCACTATAGTGTTTTGAACTTACCTGAGGCTTATGCCCTCTGAAACATTTGAGCCAAATGTCGTTAGGGGTCATAAACGTGCAGTAAACCAAACATGTGTCCAATTTACTAGAATAGAAATTAATCTAGTTACTTCAGCTATCTGTTTTGATTTATATCCTCATCTTCCTTAATTCTCACTACTGATTTTACTTGTATAAGAAACAATTTCTACCAGAAATATCCTATCAATTACAAATTTTGGTGACGTAGTTTGGTTCATTCAGTAGATTCTGGTGCCAGTCTACTTATTTATGATTTTACGGAAAGCACGATTAAGTGCTACGGTAATCATCTCACTTAACTACCCAAATAGGTACGATGTCTTCTTTTGGTTGGTACTCTCTGACCTTCGCCAGGGTGCCTTCTACGCTACTTTGGCTTGCTTTTGGCTCGTATTCACAGGGGAGCACTTAATGGATGCGCCTCACGGCCAACGTAGCCGCACTAGACTCGGCCTCTCGGTGTATTACTGGCCAAAATTGCTTCTTGTTGGTGGTTGTTGCTCCGCCATGAGCATATTCGAATTAGCCGAACGCGGTGTTCAACTGCATAATCCATTCTACAGGTACATCGCTTTATTACTGGTTTAATCTACTGGAATTGCGTACTATTAATGTAAAAAGATATCTAACAGGCAAAAATAACGAGTGCCACGATTTAGCGCAATCCATTTTCCATTCAATGACGTTGAAATTGCAGTGGTAAATATGCACAATTTTTACTCTTTGAATAGTGTGGTTTCATCCATAGCCTAAAATAAACTGGTTATTATGCTCTATAGGCTTGATATGTCTAGTTTGAAGTTTAGGTAACTTTGCGTTTTCTGTTACACTTTCTAGTATATGGTCACACCCGGCCGCTGCAAAACTGGGCTATGCGAGTGTTATTTTTGGCGGACTGTGTGCCTCCGTCTACTTCATCTATCTCGCCGTGCTGGTGTTCCGGGCACTCTGGCAAATTTTCACTAAACGTCGTCTACTGCCTGCCCTGCAACCTGATCAGCGCGTTTATTACGGCGGTCTCATCTATCGTTTCACCACTCTTCTTGTCTACACCATCTTCTGTGCCGCACTCACCGTCGTCTTTTATATTTTTAGTCAGGTTAGTTTCATCTACTTTCTGACTCGTGGATTTAGGCTTTTTGTGTGCACGCCATTACCCTCTCTCAAGGAGATGAATTAAGTAATGTTACTTAAATCAAGGACTCTCATCCATTAATGAGTGTACTGTCGCAGAAACTGTCAATTTTAATTTGCGGTTGGTTAAGAATTAAGTTTTAGATTAATCTAAGGGCTAGGATTTGCACCAAGACGCAGCTGTTCGATTCGGTTTTGGTGACCTTTTTTCACTTTCAAGGCCACTAGCTTCCGACCTAGGAAAGTATGTGGGGATATGCTCATTTCCTTATATTTACGTGAATAATGTTTGATCCTATTACACTGTCATCATGTGTAAATATTCCGTTTTCCGAATTTCGAGTTTGAAAGTGTTTTTGTCTGCTTTATTTGTCACTGCCGTGTATCCTCAACACGGACACACCACCAAACTAGCTTGTTCCTACTAATTCATGCTATTTTTGCTTTGGCCACTTACGTTGGCCTAACCCGCCGCTATAAGTTCGTCTGTCTAGTCTGGTATGCTTGCGCAAAACACGGCAACCACTTTTATTACCTCCTTCGTGCCTGTTGGCCGGCCCACTGTGGGCGCCTTCAAATGCGCGCACACACCGAGGCCGTCTAGCATGGCTTGGCTGTGTGCGCGTTTGTGTCACCTCTGGCAGGTTTTAGGGGCAGTGAGCCCGTTAGTGGCGTGTGTCGTTTACGGCACAAAAATTTCCAATGTGGCGATCAAGCATTTCAAGCGTGCAGCGACTGCACCTGCGAACATCCTCGTCCACCTTATTTTCACCTCACCATCTAAACGTAGTATCCAGGTTTGTCAAATCAGGAAAAAGGGAATCGTAGACTTTGACAAAACTATTAGCTTTCAGTGGAAATTGAAAACATACACAAAGTTACCTCCTTTTAATGCAACTTTACCAAGTTCGTGTCAACTTATAGTAATGCTGCTACGTAGCAATTTCAATAATTGTTGTCTCCACTTTACGAAAGCTTCATTTTAGGTAACTAGTAAAGGTAGAATTCTTACATCGCTATGAATTAAATCACGCAAGCCCGTTCTTCTAAAATGCACGAGGGATTTTTTAAGGAGGCGTTTATAGTGAACGAACTATTCTGCTGAATACGCAAAATTCGGTTTTCAGTTTGTATCAGTCTTCAACAGATTAAAATGCAAGTTTCACGAACACACTCTCCATCACTTTGATGTCAATAAGGCGGTAGTTGTGGTCCTGTGACGGATAAAAAGGCCGAACCGCCATGTTGTTGGCCATGGGAAAAATAGGGCCCAACACACTCAGCGTTCATGGTTAGCCCGTATGCTAGATTTTCCCCAAGTGGGTAAGACCATTTAATAGACGTGCACAGAACGCCAGTCTGAGAATATTACTGTTTTTTCGCAGCACACGCGCCCCACGTGCCTTCTATCCGGACAATTGTTTAATCACACATGCTAAACTCTTCCCCCCTAGACTACCGTACCCTTTGTAATAAGGTGAACCGACTGGTAATGCAAACATCTTGGTTCACAGGTCCACCATTCTCCAAGAAATCGTAACAGAAGTATTGGGGTGTTGCGACGTAAGCTTTGAAAAATTCCTTAAAGGACGCCACACTTTCATAGCATCATGTAACCAGGATGTCATACATCTGTGTCTGCTTATTGGTCGTCGTCATTACTATTCCCAAATAATCGATCCCATCACATTGAGTTAATTTACTTGTTGCTTTGGCATGGATTTTAAGCCGGTTTAACTGTGAGCGAATTTTTAGAACCGTCGAGGTGCCTGTTCTGAGGACTTATTGGTATCGACCAAACGGTAGTTCACTAACGTCCGGAGGCGAAAATTTTTCGCCGTCTCATATTACTCGATAAGATCTTTTTGTGTCGTTTTACTGAAATCCACCTATCTCTGAACATATCGAATTATATTAAATTGATTGATTTAATTTGGAACTATGTCCTAAAGAAAACGCCCTACCAACTTCCCACTTAACAAGTTGAGGTCAAGTATTCGAATATTATTGATTCCTATCTACTCTCTTGTGGCGATCGTATTTAAAGGTCTTCAAGTTCCGGAAGATCCCTCCTTTGTGTTCATTTCGTTATTTTGTATGTGATCGCTCCAACCGTACACATAGTCCTCCAAGCTGCAATAGCTCAAGTTCAACCTAAGGCTCGGCAGACGCTTTGGAGAAAAATTTCGTACATGAAATACCCATTGTCCTTCGTGGTGTGCCTCGTTAGCCAAATTTGAATCGACTTGTTTTGGTGTTTGTTTTCTTTCAATTTTGAGTTACATCGTCTTATCACCTTAGGCATTCAAGTCGTTCGGTTCTTTGTAAAATGGCCAATCCCAAATCATCCCCCATTAACTGCAAATCCTGCCTTAGTTATTGATGATCTTATCTCGATTATCTCGTGTTAAAATAGGCTGAAAACTGCAAAATTTTGTAAATGAGTCCTATTTGTTTATGTGCCACTGTTATTAAATAATTTAGCAAAATTATGCTAAAATTTAATGGTTATTTTTCGACGTAAAGTCACTGTTGTTGACAAAACTGCATGAATATTAGTTCAGGCAGTAGTTATGACGTATATCTGCATGTTTATCCCTGTGTTTCGGACCTAGGCAAATGAGGAGCAATGGAAGTGGGGTAGTAATCATATCGAGTACACATCAGCATTCATCACAGGTGTGTACGGGATGTGGAATGCCTACGTGATCACCATCCTGTGCCTTTATGCTCCATCAAACAAATTCCGGTCTTCCGCTAGTAGCAGTCAGATGCTAGAACATCTCGTGGAGGACGAGGCTTCTAAAACCCCCTCAGGAACTGAAAGCCAAATTGGGACGACATCTAAACAGCTGGCGAATTCTTTGAACGAAGGCATCAATCTCGTCTCTGTCCAGGGGTTCTCATTCTTTAAAAAGTCGGCCCAGGAGTAAAACTCTGCATGCATGTTCTTTGAACACTTGAGACAATCGTTTTCTCCCCACTTGCTTGCATTTTACTGTAATTGAACAGTCGGACTTGTTTTAGCTTTTACGCACATGTGCATTTTTACGTATTCTCTTTCAGCAAAACATTATAAGAATCTTCTTTATTGTAATTTTGTGGCGTACCGTTTTATGTGCTCATTTTCAGCTTTGCGCAACGGACGTTTGAATGATAATTTATAATCATGGAACCCTAGAGCCTTTTGGAAGTTTTATAAGAATCCGACGAGTAAAGTGCATTATGGTCATGTCATAATTTTTGTACTATCGAAAACGGAAGCGAGTTTGATAGCTTGTTATAAACTGTGCATGTACCACGAATCACTCCATCATGCGTTCACCGTGATTTCCTCAATGTCGGAAATCTACCAGGTTTGTAATTTTACCACAACCTCCTAAACCTTTTAACTCCAGAGCGACGGAAGAGCACCATCGATAAAAACGACTGAAGCGCTCTTAATTGAACATTTAATTATTTGCAGTTAACTTACGTATAATGCCAAAGAACAGCAAAGATATCAGGCTACATTAGTAGTTGACTTAGGTCGATGCTCAGTGACAAAAGAACTGAAAAGTACCATATTGTACATATGGAAACAGTACATCGAGCATTAGGCAACTACGCAAATAGGTGGTTGTTTTCGTTATCTGTCGGCATCATCCAAAATTGGAATTACATTAAGGGAACCTTGGATTCCGGGATCTCTCAGTCAGTCAGTCTCGCGTTACTTTGACACTTGACTCTAATGGAACCTCAGCTGGGCCATTTATTTATTTAATTTTTTGAGTTGGATCTTTGCGCCTACTCGAAGTGGTTCCGTTTGAGAGCTTATCGTTGGTGATTTACATAAAGTTCTACTACAGTTTGCTGTAGTTACATTCGCAGTATTATCCCGAGATCGCCTGCTCCTTAAATTCGGTAAATGATGTTTTCATTGTTTTAGGAACCCCTACCCTTAGCTCAATTTATAGATAACGTTTAAACTATTGTTTTGATGTCATTTTTTTTCTAACGTTCATTAACATTACATTTTAATTGCTGGGTTGAGGATATAATGAAAGACATGATGGCCGGGCCTTACATTTGAGGTAGCTTATAAGTAAAAGCCCCCTCGAGTGGATCTATCTCTAGAGGACTGACATCAGTGTTGGACATCGTACTGCTAAATATCCTTCCTTACACGAACTCTAAAATTATGCCCATGCGTACAACATAGTAGAATGCTTAACGATTGCTTGAAGAATAGTTCCATTGCCTTTTCGCCCTTCTTCCGGTTCTAGGATTTTATGGATGTCAATGAATGACAGAATTATAAGATGGGTTGTTAATTGCAACACATCCTAGAACCATCGGGTTGTGGGATTATTCAAATCAAAGTTTTCTGCAAACAGGAAATGGCGAGGCGTAACCCTCCTTTTCCCTACCTTATGATGTAAAATTTTGTCAAATTAATCAGATATTCATAGATAAGGCAGATCATTATTAGTTTTTTTTTACAATGCTTCAGTGATTATGACTTCCTTCCATTTTAACTTGGTATTGAACCAAATATTTGTGATAAGATACAAGCTAGTCTTTGTTGTTGGTCAAAGAATGTTCACTTGGGTTAGCTTCGGCAAAATATTGTCTGGTAAAAGCTGATCTATTTCGTCAACCAAATTCTTGACAGATACTATAAAATTACTTTCTGTGTTATACCTCGTGTTTTTAGGGCACAATCAGCAACGCTTAATTGTCTACATTTGGTGGACAAGCAGGCCCTATTCAAGCACATGCTTGAAGGAAAAGGCATTTGAGAAAATAATTTGTTCTCGATCTGTGCTTCTGAAGTAACCGCTTGATAAAAACACATGTTAATAATTTCGTATGCGCAGCGACCCAGATATAATCGAATTAACCACACAAAAATAATAATTGAAGCAAATTTGTACTACAATCTCATACCTCATGTGCTGGATGTAAGCCACCATGTGAAATACGAATGCAGCGGTGCTCAGATTCAATAAATCGTAATTCAATTACGCCATGGCCACCCTGGAAACCACATATGCGTAAAAGATGGGCATCAAATATTCAATTTTCGGCATTGGGAAAAATCCCGCACCATATGTTCCCTTAGGACAATACTGTGGGATTGTCGTTGCCACCAGAGCTTTGTTACTTGCAGCCATTGGACGCTTTTTTATTTTGGTGTTGGACTGAAATTTCACAGGAGAATGCCAATTAGCAGCCTTAATTTTCAAACTGACGTGGAAACTATGCAGAGACTATTTTGATTAAAAGGTTCTGTCCTTTTAGCTTTCAGGGAAAATTCTGTTAATTGGCACTGACGACAAGGGGGTTTGTCCACTTGGATTATTGATTTACTACAGTAAAATATTTTAACAAAAATTGCTAAATGAGGATTTAAATACCTTTGAATTGCTTAAATAAATAACAGTATACACTGTGTTTGCATCAAGGTAATGTAACGATTTCCAGACTCTGTCATTCAATGCACAAACTATATGATAAAGGGATACTACTGACTGAAATTTATGAATACTAAGCAACGGTTGGCACGGGTCTTGAACTCACGAGAAGGTTAATAGATATCATAAACCTACACAGAGATTTGACCTGCCCCACTGTAAAGGAAATGCTCACTTGACCTTCCAGGAAGTGCTAAAGGAAATGCTCACTTGACCTTTCATAACGTAAGATTTTACTAAGCTTCCGTTTATTGTACTGTGCTAGTTTTAACATTCTGTCATAGTCTGAAATGTAATATACGTTGTATCCGTACTGAACGTAAATTAACTTCATTCTCAATTTCCTTAAGGAAATAACCATGTCTATTTTTTCCAGTATTTCGAGTTTTTTGAAGATAATTTCAGCTCAGCTGGGTACACCAAATTACAATAAATAGCTGTTATGGCTCATGTGCAAATGAACATAAGAGAAACCAAATATTTGATTTGCATGTCTTATCGGAAAGCCTAGTGGTCATGTCTCTATAGTACAATCATACTTTTATTAAACGCTTGGGCTCGTGGAATTATTAAAATACTCGCTGCTAACTTCGAACTACGCATAAATATTGGGCTTTACTAATGTAGGCTAACACTAGCAAAATTCTACGATTTTTCTTATATGCAAGTTTTAAGCATTGCAAAATAATTATTAAAAGGAATTTGAAGCCTTTGAATTTACGTGTTACGAATGCTGAAAAAGCGTTCGTTTACGGAATAAAGATAAGAAACAAAAGTTGCAGTGTCACAAATCCCGGAACTGATTGTTGATATCTAGACATGTTGATTTTCAATTTTATGCTGTACGTTATTAGAATCATTAATTTAAAGCTTTCACTATAAAATTACC
Source organism: Mesocestoides corti (assembly GCA_900604375.1). Classification (NCBI taxonomy): domain Eukaryota; kingdom Metazoa; phylum Platyhelminthes; class Cestoda; order Cyclophyllidea; family Mesocestoididae; genus Mesocestoides; species Mesocestoides corti. The sequence goes on from UXSR01005246.1 coordinate 168,234, forward strand.
GTTAATCAGAAACAACTTTTTAGTAAGTGACAATGAAGTCAAATGGCCTATAATATTCGAAGTCCCATCAATGACAAGCCATAATATGCATTCTACCTTCAAATAACGGGTTTGGTAAAATTATAAAACTGTTTTAAGAAGTTTAATTTTTCGCATGTATATCGTTCTCAAAGTTCCAAATTATTACGAAGACAAAAAGAAAAACGACATTATGGCCTTGAAAAAAAAGTCATTTAAATTTTTGCTTCAATAAAGATGTTGGTTTTGCATTTATAAGTGGCTTCGAAACCTGTGCCAATTATTTCACACTAGGTACATCGGCGTCCTAAAACGCATCAAATTAAATTTTATCTCCACGTGTGTGTCCCATTTCTAACAAACGATAAGTTCATGCATCAATATAGCTGCTGTGACAGCTACTCATTAGTGATTACCTCAATTTTGATTGGTAATTCTGTCAGCAAGGCCTTAATTTCTTCGTCAATGTTCTCACTTTAGTCATTTGACTGCTCTGAATTTCTGAAGTAGTTGCCAAAATGGATCTAAGAAGATATCAGCTCATTTTCATCTTTCTCATCTTCTTGGAAATTGTAAAAGGAGGTAAGAATGTGTTGATTTATTTATTTTACAATGTTATTGTAAACATGAATGTATTTCGCGGAAGTCGTCGAATCAGTTTGAACATAAAATCTTAGAAACATTAACAAGAACTTTGGTTTAAGAAATATAAGTCCTTTAAAAACTATTGGCACGCAATAATAGAGTGGATTTACTATTAGAAATTTTAGACTTTATGATTATTAAATTCACTAGAGCTTGACAGCTAAATAGGAATCTGCTGTCATTGCAACCTCCCTGATGCTTTATAACGTGAGCCAGTTCAGATATTTAGAAAATATTGAAGCTCATATAATGTCTTTAAAAACTGTCAGCGCAAAGCAATATTTAAAAATCATGCAAGGTTTCGCGGCAGCGTGCTGATAAAAGCATACGTTGGCGGAATTACAAATCGGTAAGTTCCAGTCAGCACAAAAAATGATTTTTAATGCACAAAAGGAGTTCTGCAATCGCATTCACTAATACAGAATGCAAACCAGTCTGCTCCGTGCTCCGGAAATAAATACTTCCGCTACAGATAAAAGGATATTCGGCACAAAATCTAAAGAACATAATGACGATCTAAACCAATATCAGGAAAAAAAGAATCAAAAAATGCACCGAGAAAAGAATAGTGTCTAGCGATTTCTTGCAGGAAATTATAACCATTTATATGCAAAAAAAGACATCAGAAAAGAAAAAAAGCAGAGAAATGTAAGAAAAGAAAAAAAGTTAAAAAATAAAGAAAATAAGGAAAACATTCAAAAAAATGGAAAAATAGGATATATAACAAAGGCAAAAAAGGAAGAGAAACAAAAAAAACCCAGAAAAAATTAGAAACAAAAAAGGAATATAGAAAAAAAAGGAGAAGAAACGCCAATAGATTAAAATACGAAAACAAAAACAGAAATGAAAAGGCTGTCGCCAGCACCGTCTTCTTCATGGGCACCGACGACCTCGAGAGGTGCTTCATCTGAGACCACAGAAATTGGCA